>JAQPZY010001418.1:1057500-1067500 GCA_029931535.1 Margaritifera margaritifera
GGTAGGTAGATAGATAGGTAGGTATATAGATAGATATGCAGGCAGGTAGATAGATACGTAGATAGTTAGGTAGAGAGATAGTAAGTAGGTGGATAGGTATATATGTAGGTAGATAAATATATATATATATATATATATATATATATATATATATATAGAGAGAGAGAGAGAGAGAGAGAGAGAGAGATAGATAGGTAGGTAGATAGATAAATAGATAGATAGGTAGGTAGTTAGATAGGTAGGTAGGTAGGTAGATAGATAGATAGGTAGAGAGGTAGGGAGATAGGTAGGTATTATTATTTATCTTCTCTTGAATAATATCTCAGACATTTTTTTCAAAGGTATAAATACTTTCAGAAATGTTTTGCGAGTTTCTGAAGTGAAAACAAAACCCGAAGTACAGTAGAATGGGGTACAGACAAAAGTTTAAGCTTCAGATACGTTAACGAAACATTCCCAAAATAATTTATATCAGGCGGTTTGAAACAATTACTCACAAGTCGTGAGTTGAAACTTAAGACTGAAATATATACACACATATGTAATGCAATAAAACAAAGTAAAAGCATGTAGAATTTAAAGATCATGTACCGTTCGCTGTGTGTAAATGTTTGCCTAAAATCTTTCTCTCGTGTTCCGGCAAACATTTGCACCCAGCAAACCGTTTTACTCTTACATTATCAAATAGAATCATGAACAAGACATTGCACGTCCACCAAGTGTTCAATAGTCCTCTAATGTATGTGGCAACTAGTGGGCATAGTTGATTCTGGAGGTTAGTGACCAACGGGCCTAAATGACCTTGATTTCAGTTCAAGGTATGCAGTCTTCAACTACACTTACTGTGCAGAAACCAGTATTTTCTTATTAAACTCACCACGACCTTCATCTTTGACCTTTAGACCCGAAACTATACAGGTTTCTTTCCTACCCTAAGTGCAAGCTATCTACTACGTTTGGTCAAGGAACCTACCGAGGAACAAAAGTTATTGTGCAGAACTCATTTTTAATTGAATCACAATGACCTTTTGACCGAAAATCAACAGGCTTTTTTCTTAGCGTATGTGCAAACGCTCCACAAACTTTAGTCCAGTTACTTGGTCTAAAAATATAGTTATTATGTGATAACCATTTCTCGTCTTTCAATCACAATGACCTTAACCGTTTACCTTTTTTACCCCCAAAACAACAGACTTCTTTCTTACCCAAAGCATAAGCGATCCACAAACTTTGGTGACAGTACATGGTCGAAAACTGAAGCTTTTGTGCAAAAGCCATGGTGTATTTTTCAGTCACAGTGACCTTGACCTTTGACCTTTTTACCCCAATATTAGTAGGTTTATTCTGTTCTCCAAGTGCAAGCTATCCACAAAGTTTAGTCTATGTCTGTATTGGAACTAAAGTTTTTGTGCGGAAACCATTTTTCTTCTCTCAGTCAGTGGCCTTAATCTTTGACCTTTTGATCCCAAAACCAAAAGGATTCTTTCTTATCTTAAGTGCAAGTAATTCACAAAATTTAGTAAAAGTATATGGTGTAAAACTAAAGTTATTGTGCCAAAACGAAAAATGTAACAGACGGACGGATATTACAACATTATAGGCTGGCATATCAATACCTATATTATATAATATATGCATGCAAACCTGAATTATAAACTATATACATACAAGTTGAATTTTTGAAGCACGAACAAAAAAGAAACTGTGCTTAAGCGTAAAGTGCGATACCGTGCTGGATTACGTCATAAATCACGCGCGTCAAACCTGCTAAAAGCAACCTGATCATGTAAAAATCTTTGTTTGTTAGACTGCTGACGTCTGAAAAAAAGATGCAAGGTAATGTCACTGTTCATGTCCAGATACTTTGTAAACACGAACGTTGCAAGTAAATCGTCCATCCCATCTATTTGTGTATCACTTGTATCATTTTATTTTCGGCAAAGGAGCACGGTTTCTCACAGACAAAAAAGGAATATCGACCCGAGTTCGTTCATATTGGTTTACCAGCTGAATTCGATCAAACTATGGAGCCTTCTGCCTTGACAAAACTACTTTTTTACCTTTAAGTTGTTGACATAAAATAATGACATCCATAAACAAATTAATAAATTGAATACTCACATCTAGTACACATCGTTTTATATTCAGCAAATTATTTAACGACTTACCGTAAAATGATCTAATGTAAGAGTGATTTTCAGACTTGCATGTCATTTGACACGAAAAGCTACCACTTTCTAATCAGACGTGGGTAAGTCGTACATTTTCTTACTAAACGGATTCATTTTCCAATCAAAATGACTCCTCGGTTCATGAATACATCGTAATAGAAAATAAAAAAAAAGCGTTTTGACCTGCATCTTGGTGCCGACGTAAATTCCCTATACTTTAACTCACGTTCTACATAATAATATTGCTGGCGGTTTATTTCAAGCTCGGTGACTTTATTTTTCTACGTTTTCCCAACCATGATATCATTCCAGAAATCTTTTTTTTCTTTTGATTTGACCTTTTCAAATGGTAATGTCCTGTTAATTGAAAGTCCCACGGTCTCCTTGCAAAAACCGATTCATGGAGATTTTTTCTTCTTGAAGCTTGGTGATTTGTCTTTATTAAATTTGCATTGGATTTTGTTTAATTCAAAGTTGGTCCTGACTAGTTGATCTTATTCAAAAAGAGAAAAAAGGAGCAGCACGTGAAGGTTATAAATGTAATGAAAATAAAGACTTGGATCATTTTAGCCGGATTGCAAGGCAATTCCAGCTAATGGATTGTTGATGTCTGTCCGTCTGTCTGTCGGTCCGTCTAGCGTCAACACTAATGTTAGGGTTTGCGTTTAGGTTGTTGAAGAGTCAAATGACTTGCTATGTAAATGTTTCATGAGGAATACTAAAGTCATCAGTGGAAACTAGGTCAATGTGATCTTTATTCAGTGATTTTTGCCTACCTTTGCGTTGGGCTCAGTTTCTCAGACACTGTTGCTGGTAGGTTAACATAAGATGGCATTTAGATGTGTCATGTAAAGTACTACACCTTTCAGTGAAATAGGTCAATGCGACCTATCTTGTACGGCCCAATGATTTGTGTAAACTTTGTGTTTAGATTATTTTTTCAGGCATTATTGCCCATGAAGTCAAATAACTTGAACATTTTCTTTGAACACAAACGTGTGATTCCTTCGAGTTTCCAGATCACCAATATAAAGATGAGAATAAAAAGAGCAACCCTTAGTTCTTATAGACCTGCAAATAAAAACGAGATGCATTTATATCCCACATACACACACACAAACACTCCCACTTCTTGCTGTCTCATATTAGAACGATAATCCGCTTGACGATCTATATATATATATATATATATATATATATATATATATATATATATATATATATATATATATATATATATATATCTTTAGGATCTTATGAAAGAGAAAACAATAAGAAAACTAATCTGCCATAACTTTACATGCTACTTCAGTTTGACAAAGGTTGCGAGAGAGAGAGAGAAAGAGAGAGAGAGAGAGAGAGAGAGAGAGAAAGAGAGAGAGAGAGAGAGAGAGAGAGAGAGAGAGAGAGAGAGAAGGGTATTATATGTAATTAGTATAACGTTATTTTGTATGATAGCATTACCAAACTTAAAAGTTCACTTTTATGGAAGGTAGCAAAGTATCGATTTCTAACGGCCTTTGACATCAGCTGGCGATTTGCGAATGGCATTGGTATTGGATCCTCCCCTCCCCCCCTCTCCGCCGTTGAGATGTACATTCTAGATCTATGTAGTCAGCAGTGAGTAATTGTCTATTCCACTGCGTATCACTACATACTAGGTGTCGAAATTTAAAAACATTTTATAAACCAATTATGCAAACGGAATTCTGACACAGTTAATCAACTAATTCTATCAACATAATGTATCAGACACATACACTCCTCTTTACACTGTTCTTTAATATGATCGGCACATATATAATCCGAGTAGACACATACAACCCCATTTAAATTGTTCGTTAATATAGTCAGCACATAATACAATCCGATCCTAGATCAATCCTCCTAATTTACACTTAAATTTGTAGCGTGAGCAGATAGACGGTCTCTAATTGTCCTAGGTAACAGTTTTTGACAAGGGTGTACATTCATATTAAGTTTATCTAGGGCGGTAAGCCAGTATCTGTTTCAAGTTAATATGACTAATTTTAGGCCTTGTTACCGTTATTTTACACGGCAGAATGAGAGCTTACTATCCCTTGTTTATTTGTAGTTATCAGTGGAAGTTAGAATACATATTTTACAAAGCAATGGTTGTACTACCCAATTCAAATATTCATCATCTAAAAAGCAGAGCATCCTGTGAACTACATCGTCATCATCATCATCATCATCATCATCATCATCACCATCATCATCATCATCATCATCGTCGTCATCATCTTCGTCATCATCGTCATTATTATCATCATCGTCGTCGTCATCATCATCATCATTGTTTTTGTTGTTCATATGTTTGCAATAGTAACCACGACAATGTTACTCCTGTTAGCTACTTAATAATAATAATAATAATAATAATAATAATAATAATAATAATAATAATAATAATAATAATAATAGTCCTATAATAAAAACAACATCGAGAATGATGATGATGATGTAACTTGATAGAACATACATTGGTATGGCGATAACACTATTCAACAACTAAAACAGACAATTATACGCACTATTGACTGAAAGAAAAGCAACAACAATAACAATAGCAACAACAACCTCAACATCTCTTCCTGCTCTTTAAATCGCTGTTGCCGCTGCTGCATCAGGTGTCGCGTGGGTTATGTCGTTGGTAATACAAATTCTAATAGCAACAACGGCACAAAATGAAATATATTACATTAGATAGAGGATAGATAGATAGATAGATTGACAAACACACATATAGTTGAAGATAACCAAAGATTGATGGAGATAGAATGATGACAATTATGAAATCAATCAACTTAAACACAATAAATTAAAGTTACCCATTATTTCTTATACTGTCTTGCCATCCATGGCAAGTGTAACAAGAATTTAACAAGTAAACGATCCATTCTGTCTCCTTATTGTCCATTTTTTATGTGACACGTCCCAAATTCTTACATACGTGTCCGATGTATACGTCCCCCCGGTCTCTTTATCTTCGTAATACTTATTCTTGTGACCCTTCAAAAGAAACAGATGTTGAAAATTCTAAACAAATTTGCCGCAGTCCCTACTTAAAGTTCTTTTGCGTATGTTTTGTGGTAACAATTCAAAGACCATTGGGGGGGGGGGGGGCTTTTTTCCTTCATTTTTTTCTCTTCTTCTTTGTTCTCTGGAAAAGTTCTTCATTTTCTCCCTTTGAAATCCACTTACTTTTTATTCTTAACCTCTGTATCAAATTTGTTATTTCAAAACATAAGAGAATGCACAATGTCGAGTAAGTTTATTTTTTACAACAAAAGTTTGCGAAACCAAATGTTCAAAAACCTGTAATTCCCTCCCATCCCCTTATTTTTCTCTTCATTTGCCTCAAAAGAGGCAATTGAATGTGTTAATTCTGATTTTAAACTTGCACAAATTCTGTAACATGTATTGGTAACATTTTGATATTTTTGTGAATCCTGAAAACTAGCAAGCAGTTGTACTGTTTTATTCAATATATAGGTGTGACGAAGTTTCATATGCCAAGTCAGACAATGTTGGATCAAGCTGGTACATGGCATTCTACGGTGACACTTGGAAGAATTTGCAGTACGGATTTGTCCTAATGATTAAGGCATTCCTCGTGGTATTCAAGTGACTCATGTTAATGAGTAATCAATGTTAAAAAAATTAAATAAATAAATAAAAACAGTGTTCGCAAAAGAATTTGTGTATTTAGGAACTTGGCACGACATTGTTTATAAATCAAAGGTACCATGCTATCATATATGTATTAATGTACTGGTTTATTATTTTGAATTCGGACGTTTCAAAGTATATATAAATCATATATAGTGTGGTATATACAGATATATATATATAAATATATATATATATAAATATATATATATATATTTATATATATATTTATATATATATTTTTTTTTTTTTTTTTTTTTCCTTGCCCGAAATGTATTACCATGGTTACATCAAGATGTATGAGAGATAAGTAATTTTTATTTTTCTTTTAAAACAAAGACTTATTGATACTTTTGTACAAAATTGGAATTTCATAGTGACAGATACATCTGAAGAGTTATTGGTCAATTAAAACACAGGCATTTATTTTGTAGCCAGTATTACCATATCGAAATTTACATTTGTACTTCTTAGATCGAGAGTGCCATGAAATCGTCTTGAAATTGGAAAAACACAATACTTATACGTAAAAATAGAAAATAAAAAGTACGTGATGCTTTGAAGAGGAATATATTTTTGTCCTTCGTATAGAGATTTTACGTAGAAAATATAATTCCCAGTTGATTTTGGAAAAGAACTTACGCATTTGAAAAGATATATTTTTTTTTATATTCGAATACTGAAATTAAAAAAAACCCCAAAACAACAAAAACCCGAAATCAGAACAGAAATTGGTTAGTTTTGTCCACAAATGTTTCAAAGACATAAATTATATATAATTTCAACATTGATATTTTCTTGTCTCGATGACACTAGCATTTCATACATTAATCTCACCATTCCTTCTATACAACTGTGATTGGTCAATTACATACTCCGTTGTGCCAAAAAAATAAATCTCAAATAAAAGCACAGGGCAAAGTGTTTTTTGTAAAGCACTTGCCCCATGTAAAAATCTCAAACAAATGCCCAGGGCAAATTATTTTTGGTAAAGCACTTGCCCTATGTAAAAACTACATGCTCAGATGCTTGAAGAGTTTTTTTTCTATTGTTTTATTTCAAAACTATCAACAAGACCCCATCCCTCGGAACAGTAACTCTCAGTTGATGATGCTGTTGTTGATGATGATCATGATGATAAAGAATAAGAATTAAATGATCACGAAGAGACCGAATACGACGACGATGATGATGAAGATGATTATGTAAATACATTTTCCAGAATCAAATATTTTTGGAGACTAAATTTTGGCAAGAAATAATGAAGCACAAGTGAAGCATTCTCAGCAATATCAGCTTCCAAATAAATAACTGCAGGAGACACCAACATTTATACGACACCAACAATTATACGACATCAACAATTATACGACATACTCATCTACCGTAAATCAGATTGGCGTCATCTATCTCCGTGTGATAAAGGTTTGAAATTATTATACAATTCAATAATGGAGACAAGTGTTGGAAGTGGTTTATTACTAATTCAAATACTTGACGTATGAGTGATATTTGCCTTTAAATCACTGGTTATTTCCAACAGTTTATGGTAATCTTATGTTCAGTATTTCATTCTCTACACTATTGAAAATTGAACATTGTACACTAGATATTAAACTTCTTTGATTGTATATAAAACGCTGGTCTTTATGGACAGCGTTGACATAGATCCGCCATCACATACCGTATATACTAGCATATAATTCGGGTCCAAATGTAAACAACATAGACCCTGATCTGCCGTCGCATAATATGACGGCAGATCAGGATTTATGTTGTTTGTTCTACTGGTTAATCCTTACAAACTGCATAGACCCAGATCTGCCGGCGCATTATGTGACGGCATATCTGAGTCTATGCAGTTGGTCTTTAGGCGAGTTTATACGGTAATCCGCAGACAGATCAGGTTTACGCTATTTCTTTTATCTATCATTTCAAACGAACGTTGTAGACTATAAGGTGATTTTTAGTATTATGCCTTAAGCAAATCTGGGTCAACGCTGTTGCGGATAGACGTGCGTCATACACGGGTACAAAATGGTAGGAAGCAATTCATAATCATTATGCTTACCACTAAGGTTAATTTATATCCATACTTCTTTGTTGATTATAACAATTATGGATCGGTCAAGTAAAGTTCTGATGTCAGAATTCTGAATATGTTTTTCTTCTGAGTGAATTCGGTTTATGGCGTGCATGAAACAATACAATATTTCTCTCGCCGAGTTTCAATCAATTCTGAAAATCCATGATTTTCAAGAAATTATTGTGAATGTAATGCTGCGTCAAATAGGCAGCTAAAATGGAATTACAATTTAACTTGTATCTAACGTTGACCCAGATCTCTTTACATAATGCACCGGTAGATCAGTCTGGGACAAGAGAATGAAGATAGGATATATGATCGCTTTACTAACGGATTAAGAGGATGGATTAAGATTTAGATGATCCATGTTTCACAACAGTCTTAAGGTGCGATTTATTCCGAAAGAGTATAAGCTGTGACGAGCGTGAAACTTTGCATTAAATAGTGGACATTTGAACTCCCCTAGTTTTCCCTGGTTGTTATTACGCATAACAACTTCAATTACATCACAACGACCCGATGACGCGTCATCACTAATAGCAATGTAATCAATAGTTTGAGACTATTGGAACCAAATGATTTCTAAAAGTTGTTCATTAAACAGTTGCAATAAAAAATAAAAGTTACAAGTTCAGGTATTTAATTGATGGCTTAAACGTCGTCTAGTGTTATTTTCAACACCTATCGTCCTTGTTTTATTCGTCTCACATCCAGCCGGATGTTCGTCCACCAAAACGTACCAACCTGGAAAGTACCACTGCGACTACCTCCGAGACTCTTTGAGAGAGTCGAAGTTATTCGACTCGCATCGGAAAGAGAAGAGGATATTCCGATTTGGTCTACTCTTTTTGCTTGAAATCTTTAGTAGAACGCACAGCATATACCCTGGTTTGCCTAAATTCAACAGTCTGCTTGGCTGAAATATTTAAGTCTTCATAAAATTGAGCAATCAAACATAATAAGACTAGTCTTAACTTTAAGACCTTTCTTGGTTTAAACTGAGTTCGATCTTCCAGTGTAGCATATATGATTGCATGTCTGTGTGCCTGTATGTATGTCTGTGTGCCTGTATGTATGTATGTATGTATGTATGTATGTATGTATGTATGTATGTATGTATGTATGTATGTATGTATGTATGTATGTATGTATGTATGTATGTATGTATGTATGAATGTATGTATGTATGTATGTATGTATGTATGTATGTATGTATGTATGTATGTATGTATGTATGTATGTATGTATTCACAATTCATGAGCAGAATATTGCTATTCCGTTAAGTCATTTTTTGGGGAAGTGGGAGCCGTGTATCGGTTTACTAACTATCTAATTTTGATGTGATAAAGGCAACTATGTCAATTTTCATTATTACTGGTACATCTTTTCATGTACCACTTGTTAAATGCTTACTGAAACGGATGTATTTACATTAAAGCTTGCTCTTGTGGCTTAAAGCTGTAAACCCGGATTCGCATGTCTGCGCGAATTTCTTAATGATGTGAAATACTAGTAGAGGTAATGTATCGCTGACTATAAATTCAAAAAAATGAACAAGAAACTTGGAGCAATAAACCAACCACAAGGTTAAGGTAGTTTATAGGCTAGGACACGTTTTGGGGATTTTTAGGTTCATGTCAACACAACGAACGAGATTGTTCTGTTAGACAAAGAAAGTCATCGTACTTGAAACCATGTTTAATGGTCACAGACGAACAGATCTGAATTTTGTTAGACCAGGGATTTAGTATTGCTCATTATCACACCCTTAACAAATTTATGAAATTGTCAGCAACGGAGGGTGAACCAACACCGGACGGAATCTGCAGTACAATGCCGACGACGGAGGATAAATGCGTACAGCTTGCGACTGAGTTTCGCGCCTCAAGCGTACATTCTAGTATCTGCCCTCCGTCGTTGTAATTTTTACAGTGCACGTTACCGCAGGTTCCCTCTGACTTTAGTTCACCTTCAATCGTTGACAATTGTAGCGATTTAGTATGCAGGGTGTGGTTATTTATGGTCTTGTTTTTAAATTAGATCCATACT
>JAQPZY010001418.1:1072500-1142500 GCA_029931535.1 Margaritifera margaritifera
ATGTCATGTCAGCCAATAAAAAAGTGTCTGTCACAGGAATATGGTAATAGTCTAAACTTTTTTTGTGCAAGCAATCTTTCTGAATAAGTTCATTTTTTAAAATGAAATCACCGGTTTCTTTGTTGTTGTTGTTGTTTTATTTTGTTTCTGATGCCACTTCTGATCTTATTTCGAAGCAAAATTTCAAGTTCCAAATTTGGGAACAGAAAGAATATTATTTATATAGATTTATTTTCCTTCTTTTTGATTTCATGCTGTTATTATATACAGCGTGCATAAATCACGATTGAGAACTCAATTATACTATTAATAAATAAATATATAATGTAGTGAATGAATGAATAAATATAGTAATTAGTCAAATTATTAACATTTTGCATTACTTAAGCTTCGTTTGCTTCAGACGAATGGGCAGTCTAGTGTTCTAGTTTGTTACAGAACGGCGACTTACAAGTAGAAAAATTCCCTAACGTTTTTCGTGTTGATGCTCTTTTATTTCAAGCAGAGATGTTGTTCTTGAATTGTTCCTTACTCGGTGTATATGCAGTTCTTATTTTCATCAGAGTAGTTTTTATCTGTTATTATCAGTTTAGTAAAGATATAGTGTTAGAACAGAGAAATACAACAGACAGTTGTATAGGGTGCAAAAATAAATGAAGCCGATTAAGAGGCCAGATGATTTTAAAATCAAAGTGTATCTTCTTCCCATCTTAATACAATAATCACCAATAGTAATTAAAACCACAGCGTCTCTTCTCACAATCTTAATACAATAATCACTAATATTAATTAAAATCAAAGTGTATCTTCTTCCCAGCGTAATACAATAATCACCAAAAGTAATTTAAATCAAAGCGTATCTTCTTTACAGCTTAATACAATAATCACCCAAAGGAATTTAAATCAAAGCGTATCTTCTTTACAGCTTAATACAATAATCATCAATAGGAATTAAGCGATAATGGTCACAAATTCTTCAAATTTGGGCAGCCACCATCTATTAAAATGACACAGTGGTCAGCTTACAACAGCCAGGTGGGTTCTCATCTAGTATCAACTGCGTCTTCTGAATCCTAAAAACATCTCCACAAAGAACTGAACGTCATTGGGCGGTTAATAGATATATTTTTTTTATTACGATGCTGGTACTGTTTTATGAAGTTTTGTTCATATTTAAGTAAAGCAGACGAAATGATTGCAGGAACTAATCCATGCTATAGCATACATGCACACGTTTCAGTCTTTAGTCGTTGCAAAATGTCCAATTGTTCCTCTGTTGGGTTGATATCTTCATATTTTTTTGATTGAATTGACCTTAAGGTAGATAGGTCATGACCGACATTTCTAAGGCATCGCACAACTCATTCGGTAACACAGAAATGCTACTACTACTACTGCTACTACTACTACCATCACTACTACGACTACTACTACAACTACTACTACTACTACTGCTACCACTACTACTACTACTAATTAGGACGTTCACGACTGACCTAGATGACGTCATAGCGCTACCGCAATAATAACTTTTGTCTACATTGAGTTTATGTAGTCACCCAGGGTTGGATCCGAACAGTGAGTCACGTGACCATGTTACGTAGCGAGCGAAATGGCTAATTCATTCTTTATTCAGAGTGACACAATTAGCATAATTACTAGTTTTCAGTATGGTCCTGCGATTCAATTAAAATGAGTACTATCAGTCATACACTAATTTTAAAATGATTAAAAATCCAAAAGAAGCATCAAAACTATCAGTCACATAGACCGACATATTTTCAGGCGCAGAAAGCTTCAAATGCACCCTCACTCAGACCAATATACAGAACTCTTCAAATGCACCCTCATTCAAACCAATATACATAAAACTGCCGAACTCGACAAAACACTTAATACAAACATGAGACATTCCAGTATAAAAATGTACAAAAGAAAGCCCCAAAATAACACATTTATTACAGATAGATTTAATTAAAGAATTTAATATTACTATCGTTCTGCTAGGCACTTCCAAAGAACGTTTTGACTAACGCATACTTCCTTCAGGAAAGCAGACGTTTATTTATAGACCATCAGCAAGGAGCTGAGTGTCAAGAAATGTCAACTTTGACCAAAGTAGGAGGCTAGCTGTTTTTATTTACCATTTACACAGGTAACTTTGAATCATTTGCTTTTCTTTTTATGCATATAGCTGATAAAATTAAAAAGAAAATTTGAGTTGGTGAGTGTATTAAACTTCAATCATATACAGTCATCTTTAAGTTTAAAGAGCTACTGCCAACATTTATCCATAATATTTCAAACTTTGGAAATGAAGTAAGTGGACATTGTTCTCCAGTTCATATTCAAGACGCGTATCACGGCATCTGGCGATTTCTGCAATGTTTTTAAATATGCGCTTTATCTGCATGTCTAAAAATGTCCGAAAGACTTTTCATGCTAACATTTTCTTGTTTGTCATGGTCTGCACGTTGATTGATTACTCAGCATGGTCTGCACGTTGATTGATTACTCAGATTAATCTCAAAGATAAAATATCCATGGCTATCGAATTTTAAAAAGATTGATTGGGGAAAAGCTGCCAATACCTCGTCTAGATTTATAAAAATAATTTAAAAAAATGGTTCAAGCTGATATCATATCACTTGCTCTGTGGATAGCAACTGCTTCGTTTAATATGATATAAATATACGCATGAATAAAGTATAATGTATTTATATTAACATAAGTAAAAAGCACACAATAATGTCATATCCGATGAAAAGTAGATCGTTGATAACGTGCGTGTATAGCAACTTAAGTTGTGAATGTGAGAATCAAAATGACACAGTTTATAAACCGTTAACATTTCTAAAAAAAATATAAAGGGATCGATAGACGTCATGGTCTTTACACCTTTAAAATCAACCAGAACAGGAACAGTTCAAGTCATAGTAATAATATAGCAAAAATAATATTTATCGTGTTTATACAATTACATAGTCATTGATATGCTTCGTTTATAATGAATAAGTATTTATATTTGCATAAGAAAAAAGCACAAAGAACATATAATTCTTAATCATCTACAAATATTTATCAACAAATAAAAACATCATAATACATTGGTACATATCAACACAATACACTATATTTAAAATCAGAGAATAATAAAGAATGACTATTATTTGATAACAATTTGCACACATTGAAATCTTCATCAAAATAGTTTTGACCACTTAACTGAATTCTTAGTTTTAATATCACTCAAATTAATGTATCCGACGAATAATTAATTCGGAAGATTTAAACGTGCTTGTTATCACTCTGTAATATTTTCTGATAAGTTTTCTTGTTGAAAGTAACGTTATGCGAAAGATAAATTGAAATTTGTTCCCTAATCTCTCCATTACTAAAGACTTCATAAATGCTATGAGTCGGATCAATCATCGTGCTTCCATATCTCACTTCCCGTTTCAATACTTATAACGTGGTTCATGTTGAAATAGAAATTGTGCACATAATATCTCCATAAATTCCTGCTTTTAATTAGACATCAAAGACGTTATTAATTGTATTGAATCACGTGATATGCTTTATGTTCTTTATGGAAAGTTGATAGTATTCACCTGAAACATTTCTAATGGTTGTCGAGTCTACTTTAGCATATATAAATATAGGTTTTCTATTTACTACTAAGGAGGAGGAATCATAAGGTTCAAATTTGTGTTGAAAGTTTAGAAAGTCACATACATTATGGGTCATTATGGCGCGGTTTGCGGTTTGCAATGGAGACATAATAATTCCCAGAACCCTGCTGCACCACTGGTTCCTTGCCTTGCTTTGTAATATTTATCTCGCTGTATCTGCTTCTGACTCTCTCTCTCTCAGTATCTATGTATGTATGTATGTATGTATGTATGTATGTATGTATGTATGTATGTATGTATGTATGTATGTATGTATGTATGTATGTATGTATGTATGTATGTATGTATGTATGTATGTATGTATGTATGTATGTATGTATGTATGCATGTGTGTGTATGTATGTATGTATGTGTGTGTGTGTATGTATGTATGTATGTATGTATGTATGTATGTATGTATGTATGTATGTATGTGTGTGTATGTGTGTGTGTATATGTATGTATGTATGTATGTATGTATGTATGTATGTATGTATGTATGTATGTATGTATGTATGTATGTATGTATGTGTGTGTATGTATGTATGTATGTATGTATGTATGTTCATAAAAAAACAGGGATGGAAAGGATGACACGTAATAGTTTTCATCGGTTAAATGCTTTTTGCAACTTGCCTCTAACCTGTATTTATCGTTCAAAACATCGCAAAAATGTAACATGTTGTCAGTCCTTTCTGTAAGTAAACATATACGCGTCTGTGCGTGTGTGTGTTTGTGTGTATTGTGTATATTAGAAGTTATTGTTAAGTTATTATTCAAGGATAATTGTTCGCTTTTACTCTAAAATTATAAATTTTGCTTCAATAACGGAATCCCCGAAGTAGAGCGTCAGAATATACATTCACTAATTGGAAGAAATATGAGTAATCAGATCAAGCCCTGGAAGTGGTCGAAATTAATAAAACCTTTTCAGTAATAAAAATGAGCATATTTGTATGTTGAAAAATGACGCTTGCACTTTCTGATAGACCCGAAAGTCTTTAAAAAGACCAAATACAGTTATATACATATGTTTTTAAGTGTTTGTAAAAGTGGCAAAAGTTAGTCTGGTTTCTATTTCCTACGCATGTATATTGCAAGTATTTCAGTACCGCACCTCTCTAGAATAATATCAAATTGTTACATTATCTCCATGGCTTTTTAATTTGGTATTTGTTTACTACAATGAAATAGAGATATACATTACCTGATCCGGATTGGGCTGTGCCTGTAATGGAATAGTTTACCAAAGACGGAGGCTGGTAGCGAGCCGTGGGTTGATACATTTGTCAATCAGGGCTTAACGAGCAGCTAAAACTAAATCAGTCTTATCGCAGGCAAAACAATATGTGTCGCATTCCGGCCCCAACCTGCGACCTCTTCCAATTGTTTTAGCTAGAGAAAGGGCAACTGTCAGCCAGAGGGTGGGCTGATGGATGGTATCTGCTCCTAAATAAACTGTCGCAGTAAAAGGTGTTGTGATCATTCAATGGTCCCCACAAAAAAATAAAAAAAAATAAAAAAAATAAAAAAAAAAGTACAAAAAAACAAAAAAAAGAAATGTTTGTTTTGCTCTATTTTTCATTGGCCATTGCACAATGTACATTTTATCGATATTTTAGAAATTGTGTAGAGCAAAAGACATTGGCAGGCTTTCAACGATAGAAAATGACCGCAACTTAATCAGGAACGAATGCAGACCCCGAACTTAAATAATACTTTACCTGCACTCGGCAATGTAGACATCCTCGTTCACACACACACACACACACACACACACACACACACACACACACACACACACTTGTTCAAGTAGTAGATGGTGAAACTTCTTCAATATCTTAAACATAAAGTACTATAAGATATATGTAATGCATATAGCCTTGGCAAGATATATCAAGGTGTTCAGTTTATTGTTGTTGTTCATTTGGAACACTTTTTTATTTCGTAAATGTGTCATCAGATAATTTCTACATGTTTATATCGGAAGGCTTGTGAGATACGCAATTTTTAAAACATCATTTCCATTCTGCTGTTTTAAATGAGTAGTTACGTTTACTGGATAATGTCTATAATTGACGCGACTTCTTGTGACCACTGATGGTTTCGATTAAAAATTTTGAAAACTAAACATGCCCAATTCCATATGAAAGCTGGTGATTGAATGACTAGAGCTCTGCTTGGGCAGAACTTCCAAACTGAACTTGTTGTCAGATTCACATTTTGTGCATAAATATGAAAACCAGTTGATCCGCAAGTCACAACATAAGCATAAACATGTTACCTGAAACGCAAACAATTTTATATCAGTTTACTTAATGAACATACACGTACCATACTTTTTAAAATATCGTTGAATCATGCGAAAGATAATATAAGTATATGCATGATATGTAAGCAATTTTCAAGTCTATGGGGCGAAACATAAATTACTATCAAACATCATTGCTATATCTTTTGTCTCGTGGAAATTTACTGATGAATTCTAAATGTGCTCTTGGCATGGTTAAAATAGTGGGTATCCTCGCTGGAATGTTATAAATATTTGCATATGAGATCCAGCTAATAGAGATGACAGCAGTTGTATAGACTCTCATGTCATTTGATTAGACATTCTGAGGGACTTGTACTCATGTCATTGATGAGTCAGGAAAACAGTTTGGTTTGGTTTGATGTTTTACGGCACATCAACACAAGTAGGCTATTTAGTGCTGGGGCAATTGGAGAACGGAACTAGACTGATCTGGTAAATCGTGTGGATAAATGACTAATAGCAAAGGTACTTGTGTGTATCATGTCTCTTTGTAACTCTAGGAGATATACTGAGTGTGAGTATCATGTGTATATGTAACTCTATGAGAGCTAATGAAGTTGTGTATCATGTGTCTTTGTAACTCTATGAGAGATAATGATGGTGTGTATCATGCGTCTGTTTGACTCTATGAGATATAGTGAAGGTATGCATCACGCATCTGTGTGGCTCTATGAGATATAATGAGATGGTGTATCATGCGTCTGTGTGACTATGCGATATATTGAGGGTGAGTTTTTATGAGAGCTAATGTGGGTGTTATCATGCGTCTATGTGACTCTGCGATACATTGAGGGTCTGTATCATGCGTATGTATGACTCCATGAGATATATTTCGAGGGTGCATCAAACAAGACTAACCTTGAACTCAAATGCAGTAAATATGTTATTTACAAAATTACCACTAAAGTACAATTTACCTAATGGACACATTATACATTCAATCTACATAACATGTGTCTATATTACTCGATGAGATATACTGAGGTTATATGTTTCATAATAAACGAAAGGACTATAATTATTAGTTTAGTTGCAACAAAAAATAAAAAAGACGTTTTGAAATAAAATACAAAAATACCAACTTCAAATTTTGAATTATAGATATTCTATTTCGAATCAATACAGAACAACTTACAAACTATCAACATGGAAAAAATTCTAAATAGATTATCCCTATTTACAGAATCAGAAAAGTCGCATATATTTTGTTTAGAAACAAGTATTTCCGAATATCTTTTTTCGGAGTAATATTTATTTTTCTGAAAGGACTAGTTCCCAAACCAGTTCATTAGTTATAGCGGTGGATATATGAAACCAAACCTGCAGAACTTTATTAAGGTCGACGAGTGGATATATTAGACCAAACGTGCAGGGCTTTATTAAGGTCGACGGGTGGATATATTAGACCAAACGTGCAGGGCTTTATTAAGGTCGACGGGTGGATATATTAGACCAAACGTGCAGGGCTTTATTAAGGTCGACGGGTGGATATATTAGACCAAACGTGCAGGGCTTTATTAAGGTCGACGGGTGGATATATTAGACCAAACGTGCAGGGCTTTATTAAGGTCGACGGGTGGATATATTCGACCAAACGGTCGGGGCTTTATTAAGGTCAACGGGTGGATATATTAGACCAAACGTGCAGAACTTTATTAAGGTCGACGGGTGGATATATTAGACCAAACGTGCAGGGCTTTATTAAGGTCGACGGGTGGATACATTAGACCAAATCAGCAGGACTGTATTAAGGTCAGTGTAGATGCAATTTATGATAAAAATCAAGTTAAGTAACTTTCGTCTTCTTTTTTTCTTTGCATGACATTATCAATGGATGGAAATTTCAACAATGGTATTATATTTGCTTATGTCTTTGTTGTATGGTCAAAACACTTGTCACTTTGTGTACCAGCACTCATTCCAAGCGTCAGTCTGTTAGGTATTGTAATATGCGTCAACCTTAAAAGCTAGGGGTGATTTACTTAACATGAGCAGTTAGGAGCCATATTGTATTGTACTCACATGTCAACCTGAACAGGCAGCAGACAGACCCTGTATAACGGTAGTTTGTTTGAAGCCTTGCCCGGTTTATATGCTTTGGCCCAACCCGAGGTTCTCTAAACACATTACATTTTCTTTCTCCGATCCAAATATGTATTGTAGCCTTGTCTACAGCAATGCATTTTGAATACCCAGTACAAAACTTTTATTAAAATGAAAGATTTTGTGGTTAAGTCTTTCAGAAGAGAGACTCTTCATGTTCGTTGGGAAATCCCAATAGTTTCTAGCATTTAGCCTTGAACGGCTCTTTTTTGTGCACTGCAGCACATTGAAAAATGAGATACAACCTGACAAACTGTAACTAACAGTTTTAATAGAATTGTTAGCTTGTTGAAATGGCTAATAGCCAGGATATGTAACTCTCCGTACACCTTTGCCAGGTAACATTATTTTCTTCAACATTGACTCCACCACTGACTTCTTTTTGATGTCGTTTCACGACCTGGCCGTAAGTGTTTAACAATTTAAGCGATTTTCCACCTGCTTTTAATAAGCAGAAAAGTAGTCGTCCTTATTCGTTTACACGACTGGAAATTTCAGATCAGCCACCTTTATCTTTTTAGCTTTTCCCTTGACCCGGTGTGGTGGCTTATTTATGGGCGTTTAAACACCTGTTAAAGGTTGTTTATTAATCTATTTATACAAGAAAGGTTTACTTGATACATAGACAAGGTCTTTTACCGTATGTACACCCCTTTCAGACATTATTCTACATTCTAGTAGAATATGAATTTATACAGTTCTTTGGAGGAAATATTGACAGTTATATTCCCTTTTCAGGAAACTTCTGAGCAAATCGAAATACACGGGATCTTCAAGAGAATAGAAAAAAAAACAACAAAAAACAAACAAACAAACAAACACAAAAACAAAAAAAACCCCAACAAAACGAAAAAATAAAAACCAACCAAACAAACAAACAAAAAAAAAAACAAAAAAAAAAAAACAAAAACAACGTATGATCAAAGAAAACGTATGATCGAAAGGTGCCAAACAAAGCTCTATGCGCACTACATTTTTCTAAGAAAAATCTAAATGCATGGAAGCAGAAAAGGATCTCTTGTTTCAGAAAGAAAACAGACGGTTGAAAGGTGCCAAATATTGTCCAATGACAAGTTTTGTAATCCCCAGGGCTTTCGAGCTCCACGGATCCTCTTTTAAATTGAAAGAAGAGCTTTGGATTTACATATGAAGTAATCTTTCTGGGATGTTCTTTTTGTGTAAAAAAAAAACACTGTGATCATTATTGTACTCAAGGAATAATAGGTCAAAGCAGTTTTAAGCCGGATTTTTGTAAATGTGCATCGCAAAATAAAATACCCAGACTTCAGTTGTATAAACATGTCTTAAAAGTTTAGATCTAAACTAAAGAATTTCGATTGGAAAAAAAAGTTGCCATACCCTGCTATAACCCAATCAGATTGTTAGAGTCTAGACTCAGGATTCAGTTCAGACTCGAGTTAGGTTGGTGAAATCCCAAACAAGGACCCGTTGGGTCTCAGATGCTCTAGACCTATTAGTGAAGGAAAACAGCTAATGGTACATAGTGGATGTCAGCACGGCGGTCAAATTCACGGTTGGTAAAATGGATATTAAACAAATTGGACTGACATGGGGTAAATTACTTTGATCTGAATTTAAATTCACCTAGGCAAGAAACATCGGTAAGCGATACTGATTATTAAGTTAAATAAGGTTCCGTTTTCGGTCGAAATTATTCCGATTGTAAGTAACCGAAGACGGTAGGTAACTATCGCCACGACGCATGGTGTCAATTGGAAAAATTGTATACTAATTGACAATATTGCTATCGAGGCGGAGGAAAAAGAAGCAACAAAACAAGAACAACAACAAAAAACAAAAAATCGCCAGTAAAAAGCAAGGTTTTTCCTACGTTTCAACCAAAACAAGATCTTCCACAGGGGACAATAGGACACACACACACACACACACACTAAATATGCACAATATAGCATAGCGAACAAATACAGGACAAAGATCTGCCTGACTAAAATATATAGCTAATAGATATCTGTCTACGTATCGTTGCTATTAAATTATGTCAATACCAGACATTAGAGTCACCCTTGAGCACCCTCTTTATTGGTGTGATAATAATAATAATAATAAAACCACTATCTATCTATCGTACATATATGTATGTACACACACACACACACACACACACACACACACACACACATATATATATATATATATATTCAAGTGTGTGTAAAGCATGCCTATCTAGGAATCGGACAAGGAAACAATAACTAAATTATTGAAATACGAAATAATACATGTATATACACACAAGCGCGCGTGTGTTGTGTGTGAGTTGTGTGTGCGTGCCTGAGTACCCTAGTGTCACTTTTTAAGGTTGCTATGAGTACCCTAGTGTCACTATGTAACGTTGCTATGAATACCCTAGTGTCACTACATCAGGTTGCTATGAGTACCCTAGTGTAACTACATAAGGTTGCTATGAGTACCCTTGTGTCACTACATAAGGTTGCTAGGAGTACCCTAGTGTCACTACATAAGGTTGCTAGGAGTACCCTAGTGTCACTACATAAGGTTGCTATGAGTACCCTAGTGTAACTACATAAGGTTGCTATGAGTACCCTTGTGTCACTACATAAGGTTGCTAGGAGTACCCTAGTGTCACTATTTAAGGTTGCTATGAGTACCCTAGTGTCACTTTTTAGGTTGCTATGAGCACCCTAGTTTCACTACATAAGGTTGCTATGAGTACCCTAGTGTCACTATTTATGGTTGCTACGAGTACCCTAGTGTCACTATTTATGGTTGCTATGCGTATCCTGCTTTCACTACATAAGGTTGCTATGAGTACCCAAGTGTCACTACATAAGGTTGCTATGAGTACCCTTGTGTCACACATAAGGTTGCTATGAATACCCTAGTGTCATTATTTAAGGTTGCATTGAGTACCCTAGTGTCACTATTTAATGTTGCTTGCATCATATGCTTGTAAACACCTTGACTAATTCGGTGCTGCATCATAATGACATTGTTGCACTGCACAGCTTCAACATTTGCAAAAAGACTTATTGTACAAAAAGATGTGACCGTAATAATTTTGAAAAAGTATCAATTTGTTTTTCTGAAGATTCAGCAGTTGTGATTAATATTTGTGGTTAAGAATTCCAATCTGCGTAGGGTAGGCATATTTATCTTGGTTTCTACTGGTTCATTTTGGTTTGATAAAATTGTTGCAGCTTACTTTTGCCCTATTTTTTTATACCTTTGTAAAAGAAATATTAATCTGTTTTCCAGTCGACGTTGTTTTAATGGTTTCCAAGGCAACTTATTCAATACTGATGTCATTAGTCCTGGGATTTAGTCAAAATTGGATACAATAAACCTGACTGCTAGCTTTTGGATTTTTTCAATTTCATCCTGTAAAATCTGGGAATTGGAATCCCAAACTGTACAAGTATATTCTAAAATAGGTCTAACTTGACCCATGAAAGTTAATTCTTTCGCATTTTGTTGGCAAGATGACAAGTTGCGTCTTAATAGGCCTAAAGTGCGATTTTCTTTGGTGCATAATTCTAGAATTTTAAGGTTCTCTTTGATATCTCTTTTAATTGTGACTCCTAAATATTTTATTTGATTGAAATTTTATAAGGAAGCACCTTCAAATTAATATGACATATGGATTGTATTGGATTTATTTCGAGATATGAATAAGCAAGAAATATAATACACGTAACAAGAACGAGGTTCTTTTCTTAAACACAAAACGATTAAGTTTAAAATTTACATTTTTCTGTCAAATACTAATTTTATCATGCGTTAAACAAATAAAGCCCATGCATTAAGTGTCAGACAAATAAAACCCACGCATTAAGCGTCAAATAAATAAATCCCATGTATTAAGCGTCAGACAAATAAAGCCCATGCGTTAAGCGTCAAATAAATAGAGCCCATGCGTTAAGCGTCAAATAAATAAAGCCTATGTGTTAAACATAAGATAAAAAAAACCCATGTATTAAGAGTCAGATAAATAAAGCCCATGCGTTAGGCGTCAGATAAATAAAGCCCACGCATTAAGCATCAGATAAATAAACCCCATGCGTTAGGCGTCAGATAAATAAAGCTCACGCATTAAGCATCAGATAAATAAAGCCCATGCGTTAAGCGTCAGATAAATAAAGCCCATGCGTTAAGCGTCAGATAAATAAAGCCCATGCGTTAGGCGTCAGATAAATAAAGCCCATGCGTTAGGCGTCAGATAAATAAAGCCCATGCGTTAAGCGTCAGATAAATAAAGCCCATGCGTTAGGCATCAGATAAATAAAGCCCATGCGTTATGCGTCAGATTAATAAGTATATGCATACTTTAAGAAATGATTTATTCAGCTAGAGTTTTGTCTTATAAGCGTAATTATAATTTTGTCAAACTGAAAATGTAACTAATTAGTTAGTTAATTAATGAAATAGATAAGTAACTAAATATGTAAATAAATAACTGAATTATAGAGCGAGTTCTAAAAGCGCGAGTGACGCAGCGACTGAGTGAGTGAGTAATCTCAAAATCTATTTGTTTGATCTAGAAGCACACCAAGTCATTCAAAAGTACACGGAAAATGTGAAAGAGTCAAATCGTTGATGTTTGGCCACCTGCCATGTTTATATTTCATCATCACTTCCAGTCAAAATGCAGATTTCTGCCATCACTTGAACTATTTTCTTCCTCCTATAGATGAAGAAATACATGTTAACAATATGGAAAATGACTCTTCAACAGAACAGGAGTTTGTCAGATACACTGCTGTAGTTATTGCACTATAATTACAAATCAAATGGTTTTATTTTTTTTAAAGATAAAGCAGCAAATTCTATTATTTTTTCACTTTTTTAATTACTTAATATGGTTTGCATAAACTTGGGTTAGCTGTTTAGCTGAATCATTTGACAATATGCACAACGTGCCCTATACGTAATTAAAAAATAACACACACACACAAAAAAAAAAAAAAAAAAAAAAAAACAGCTTATAGATCCCTAGATCGCGTCTAATGTGTGACAAGGTTCACCTTAGTAAAACCAAATAACAGCTCGTCGTCCTTACTACTTTTGTTTGTCATCTTAAAATTGTTCATTGTCAACCATTTTTATCTGCATTTAGAATATGCTGAGCTGAATGAAAGTATTTTGAACATTTTAGTCTCAATATCTTAGTTCCATCTCGTCTGATCACCAAGAGCGTTGGAGGCAAGGCAACATCGGTGGCCATGGTCAAGTATTTCTTAAACATACAATCTGTTGTCAGTCCAACGTATTTTCAAAATAATGCTCAGATGAATAATGGCAATACCAATAGCGGAACATTGCAATCATCGCCTCTGCTATTGTAGACTGACATTTTAGATTGTTAACATAGATTGCTAGCCCCCGGGCAGCTATGCCCTCTCCACCCCTTTCCCCAACACATTAAGTGCAAAAGTGCAAAAGAATTCGAACGCGGTTTGTCGTCTGCATTTGAACAGGAAGCGATTACCTAATATAAACATGACTGACACAACTGTTGCAGAGTCTGACATCATGCCATTCTTGATATACTTTCGAAGCATATATTGAATTCGTGCAGTATACTACTAAAGTACACTATGTTTCATTTCAAAATTTGTGTAAAAGCTTTAAAAAGGACATCATTACATTTTTTTTATATTAAACCACAATTCCTATTGTTTAAAAACTATGCAACCGCTAAAGCTATTAACATAGATAAAATAGTCCATAGTATATTTACATTATTGATTTATTCAAAGTACAAGAGAAGGTCTCGTTCCAAGTTGATGTTTCTTCAGGTATCGAGGGAGCTTTCTACATCGACACGCTCTGATAATATACATGTAAGCCAGTGTGTTTATCTCACCTGGCCGTATGACCAAGTGAGCTTCTGGTATGACTCTGAGTCTGGTGTTCAGGGTCTGTCGTCCGGCGTATGTCATCATTTGTCGTTCACCCGTCCATTTTTATTTCCAAAATTTCTTTTCTAAAACTACTGGACAAAGTTGACAGGAATCATTCTAGCACGAAGTTCTTTTAAGTTTGTACAGATATGCTAATCAAGAAATTGAACCAAATTCGACACGAAACACGCTTGCCAGCAAGGCATTCTATGTTTTTCGATTTTTGTCGCTGTTAATAGGAATATATAAAATTTTAAACGACTTTTTCACAAGAAAACAACCTGCTTAACATAATTTATCTAACTTTGATAGGAAACATGTCTGCATCCAGGCTTTTCAAGATTGAACAAGCGATACAAATCCCCGATCAAATATGGTTGCCGTTACTAAATATAGTAGATAAAATTTGGAAGAACTTCGCCTGAAAAAACTGGACAACAAAATTTACACGAAATATGTAAAGACATTTAAAAGGTGTACGATTTGCAATAAAAACAAATGACTGCATTCTCTAAAACAAGAGATAAAATTGACGACTTCTCTAAAACGCTGAATGGAAACCTGTGTTTTATTAATCCCTTCAATTTGGTACAAATGATGCAGACTGAGTATCGGCCATTCTGCTGTTACTTAAAAGAAAGAAAATCTGTAAAAGATATTTTCTCAAAAATCACTGAACCGAATCTGATCAAACTTGGTGGAAAGTATTGGCGCTTTAAGGCCTGTCAAGTTTGTACAAATGATATTGATATACCATCACATATACCTATAATTACTATATATAAAAAAGAACAAAACAAACATGTATTATTTTCCCGAAACAGATACGCAGACTTTGACTAAATTCTACGATGGCCTTTATGGAAATAACGTGGATATGTCCTAAAAAGTAGATTGGAATAAAAAGCATTCCTTTCATTCAAATTATCAGTCTAACTGCTCATTCTGGAACAAAAAGCATCCCATTAACTCAGATTATCAGTCTAACTGCTCATTCTGGAACAAAAAGCATCCCATTAACTCAGATTATCAGTCTAACTGCTCATTCTGGAACAAAAAGCATCCCATTAACTCAGATTATCAGTCTAACTGTTAATTCTAGAACAAAAAGCATCCCATTAACTCAGATTATCAGTCTAACTGTTCATTCTGTGAAGAAGTGGATGGTACTCATTTCAACAATCAAAAATTGTACAACATCTCTCAACAGGTTTTGCATCTGTACAACACTCTCAGCAGGTTTTGTATCTGTACAACACTCTCAACAGATTTTGTATCTGTACAACACTCTCAGCAGGTTTTGTATCTGTACAACACTCTCAACAGATTTTGTATCTGTACAACATCTCTCAACAGGTTTTTGTATCTGTACAACATCTCTCAACAGGTTTTGTATCTGTACAACACTCTCAACAGATTTTGCATCTGTACAACACTCTCAGCAGGTTTTGTATCTGTACAACATCTCTCAACAGATTTTGCATCTGTACAACACTCTCAACAGATTTTGCATCTGTACAACACTCAACAGATTTTGTATCTGTACAACACTCAACAGATTTTGTATCTGTACAACACTCTCAGCAGGTTTTGTATCTGTACAACACTCTCAGCAGGTTTTGTATCTGTACAACACTCTCAGCAGGTTTTGTATTTGTACAACACTCTCAACAGATTTTGCATTTGTACAACACTCTCAACAGATTTTGTATCTGTACAACACTCGCAGCAGGTTTTGTATCTGTACAACACTCTCAGCAGGTTTTGTATTTGTACAACACTCTCAACAGATTTTGTATCTGTACAACACTCAACAGATTTTGTATTTGTACAACACTCTCAGCAGGTTTTGTATCTGTACAACACTCTCAGCAGGTTTTGTATCTGTACATCACTCTCAGCAGGTTTTGTATCCATACAACCTTCTATACAGGTTTCGTATCTGTACATCACTCTCAGCAGGTTTTGTATCCATACAACCTTCTATACAGGTTTCGTATCTGTACAACACTCTCAGCAGGTTTTGTATCTGTACAACACTCTCAGCAGGTTTTGTATCTGTACAACACTCTCAGCAGGTTTTGTATCTGTACAACACTCTCAGCAGGTTTTGTATCTGTACAACACTCTCAGCAGGTTTTGTATCTGTACATCACTCTCAGCAGGTTTTGTATCCATACAACCTTCTATACAGGTTTCGTATCTGTACATCACTCTCAGCAGGTTTTGTATCCATACAACCTTCTATACAGGTTTTGTATCTGTACAACACTCTCAGCAGGTTTTTGTATCTGTACAACACTCGAATCAGGCTTTGTATCTGGCCAAATAAAAAGTTTTGATGGATGACATTCATATATTCATATTTCATCATGCCACATGACAGCGAACAAATGAATATTGAGTAGAGGAAGTGATGTTAATGGTAATACGTAACATATAAATAGTGTGATAATGGTAATAATACTGGTAGCTCCTTGAACTATCTTGACATATAAATAGTGTGACAATGGTAATAATACTTGTAGCTCCTTGAACTCTGTTGACATATAAATAGTGTGACAATGGTAATAATACTGGTAGCTCCTTGAACTCTCTTGACATATAAATAGTGTGACAATGGTAATAATACTGGTAGCTCCTTGAACTCTGTTGACATATAAATAGTGTGACAATGGTAATAATACTTGTAGCTCCTTGAACTCTCTTAACATATAAATAGTGTGACAATGCTAATAATACTGGTAGCTCCTTGAACTCTCTTGACATATAAATAGTGTGACAATGCTAATAATACTGGTAGCTCCTTGAACTCTCTTGACATATAAATAGTGTGACAATGCTAATAATACTGGTAGCTCCTTGAACTCTCTTGACATATAAATAGTGTGACAATGCTAATAATACTGGTAGCTCCTTGAACTCTCTTAACATATAAATAGTGTGACAATGCTAATAATACTGGTAGCTCCTTGAACTCTGTTGACATATAAATAGTGTGACAATGGTAATAATACTGGTAGCTCCTTGAACTCTCTTGACATATAAATAGTGTGACAATGATAATAATACTGGTAGCTCCTTGAACTCTCTTGACATATAAATAGTGTGACAATGGTAATAATACTAGTAGCTCCTTGAACTCTCTTGACATATAAATAGTGTGACAATGATAATAATACTGGTAGCTCCTTGAACTCTCTTGACATATAAATAGTGTGACAATGCTAATAATACTGGTAGCTCCTTGAACTCTCTTGACATATAAATAGTGTGACAATGCTAATAATACTGGTAGCTCCTTGAACTCTCTTGACATATAAATAGTGTGACAAAGATAATAATACTGGTAGCTCCTTGAACTCTCTTGACATATAAATAGTGTGATAATGCTAATAATACTGGTAGCTCCTTGAACTCTGTTGACATATAAATAGTGTGACAATGGTAATAATACTGGTAGCTCCTTGAACTCTCTTGACATATAAATAGTGTGACAATGATAATAATACTGGTAGCTCCTTGAACTCTCTTGACATATAAATAGTGTGACAATGATAATAATACTGGTAGCTCCTTGAACTCTCTTGACATATAAATAGTGTGACAATGATAATAATACTGGTAGCTCCTTGAACTCTCTTAACATATAAATAGTGTGACAATGGTAATAATACTGGTAGCTCCTTGAACTCTCTTGACATATAAATAGTGTGACAATGATAATAATACTGGTAGCTCCTTGAACTCTCTTGACATATAAATAGTGTGACAATGCTAATAATACTGGTAGCTCCTTGAACTCTCTTGACATATAAATAGTGTGACAATGCTAATAATACTGGTAGCTCCTTGAACTCTCTTGACATATAAATAGTGTGACAAAGATAATAATACTGATAGCTCCTTGAACTCTCTTGACATATAAATAGTGTGACAATGCTAATAATACTGGTAGCTCCTTGAACTCTCTTGACATATAAATAGTGTGACAAAGATAATAATACTGATAGCTCCTTGAACTCTCTTGACATATAAATAGTGTGACAAAGATAATAATACTGGTAGCTCCTTGAATTCTCTTAACATATAAATAGTGTGAAAATTACTGAATAAATCTATAAAACAAATGAAGGCTCAGTGGCAGAAATAGTGTTTAGTATCGTTTATGGGGAACGTAAGCAAGTAGGTGAGAAGTCTGTGCGACTGAATCCCGGTGAGGGCCCAGGGTAGAAGCCACCGGCAGCTGCTGTATTTTAATTGTTTATAGGCCTTTATAGGGTATGACTTTAACCATCTATCTGTAAAGAAAACTTATTCTAGGAAATGTTCTGTGTGTTTCGCGCTCATTATTGTTTTTGGAAGGGGGTGTGCGCCGGTTCTGTGTCCCCTCCCACCCACTCCCACCCACCCCCATCGGCCTCTGAGGCTTTCTTGAGTTGGCTCATAAAGAAATAAAACTCAAGCATGTACATTTTGCAATGTACAAAATTCGAGTTCAAGAATGTATTATTTGTCGTAAGAATTTGTATGCGTCCAACACAACTGGTTGTCCGCACAGAAGAACAGCAAATAAAAAAGGTTTACCTAGCTCAAATCACAGTAACCATGTACCTAGTATGGGTGAACTGGTGCAATGACTCGGGTCAGAACTACATTCACATATACGTCATGGCAGCGAATCACATCTTGCCCTGGCGTGGTAATTTCCCCAAAGTGTTTGTTTTGTGGACAATTGAAGTATAGGACAAAAGTTTCAACAGTAGCTTAAAGAATTATGGTTGAAAAAAGTATACAGGGATATGCCCAGGAATAACTTAAGATTTGAATCGGGTTACAATCCTCTGGACATACAAGAGGACGTGGCCGCTTTTAATGCGCATGCGTCTGAAAAGAGATGGGCATTTTGAACCCTCAAATCAGATAGAGCCAAAGCAAACGCTTTTGGCACATTTTGCATAAATTATCTCTGAAATATGTTTAAAAATACATAAAAAGTGATATTGCAGTTTAGATTTTAACTTAAATGAAGCATACACATAACATTTTGTTAAATTTAGTATTTTTATAGCAGGTTTTTTTATCCTGACGTTAAAACATGGTTTACGTTACAGCCTAATGGAATACTTCCGCTTTTTTGTTCCTCCGAAAATCTCTTAACAAAGACTCTTTAACTAAAAGGATAAATACCGGAGGTATTAAATTTGTGCTCTACACGGAATTAAAATCTCTGCATTTTAACGACAATTAAAAATACCGTTTCAAACTTATAATGCTAGCATGAGCATTTGCTACATTTACCATATCATTTTGTTCCGTTATGGTTAGCTCAGTTGTAAGAGTGATTGGGCAGTATAATACAGGTCTCTATATTAACTCCTGTGGAAAACCTTGTTATTTTTCTCCCAACTTTTTTATCCTGTTGCGGTCATTTAACTTTTTTTATACATATAAATCACTACTATTTTTTCAGTTTCTTGCATTTTAATATTTAAAATTTAAAAAAGAAACCAAAAAAAAAAAAATGATTTTAATGTAGCAGTGTTCTGTTTTATTGTTCAGTAATGCTACATATTGGGCTTTATCAGCGAATGATAAGCGATCCCTTCCTCGGCTTAAAGAGTCCTAAATAGGAGAAACACAACACGTCAGAGTGCGACCACTCAAGATAAGAGCTTTATTTGGCACAATTTTTCATCAAACCGGCTTTTATTCTTTGCAGAAAATTTAATTTTATAGCAGTCAGTTCAAGGAACATCAAAATGATCATAAACATTTCTTTAAAAAGTTAACTGAAATTATAACATAGCCATGCATGTAAATGTTTTGTGTCGTTGTCGGTATTATCATGAACACGCAGTTATTAGCAATGTGTCTGATCATACATTGCATTGTCTGCAATTTCTATCAGATAAGATAAAATAACCCGATAATTAGCAAGTTAATATCACACGAAACAAGACAATCTTGTTTATTTCAACACTGTAATTGTCAACGAATGTTCGGGACTGACCATTAATGACCAAAATATTATTTTCTGATAAAGGAACCGCTAGTCGCACTCATAAACCTGTTACTGGTCAGCGAGCCTGGAAGATTTCTGTCCACGCTAAATAACTTTTGCTGAAAGATGAAGATAAAACTTATAACTCGAGTGGCCACTACTGAAAAGACCGATTGATTGCGATACGTTGAACGTTTGATATCTGGCAATTGTATTGTCGTATATGGTTCCGTAAGTTACATAGTTGTATGCTCGACTTTATAGTAGAGGAAGATTGTGAATATCTCAGAACTGAAATGTAATTTGAATCAATGTCAGAATTCGAATCAATGTTATAATTCGAATCAATGTCAGAATTCGAATCAATGTTAGAATTCGAATCAATGTCAGAATTCGAATCAATGTCTGAATTCGAATCAATGTCAGAAATCGAAACAATGTCAGAATTCGAATCAATGTCAGAAAAGGACATAACAAGCTTAATGTGAATATGGTTATTAAGAACCGCGAAGTTCACGCATCAACAACCACTTTCATCTAATAATTTCAACAGGTTTTATCAAATACAATCGCAGATGCAAAGCCAATTAAACATGCATTGTAACATGACTATCATCCGCACCTTGACTGTATGTTTGTTTTTTATCATTGAAACTCATTAATTCTAAGAACTGCAATGTTATTCAGAGCGTGAATCGAAATAAAAAAGAAATAAAGAACATGAAGTGAATGATGGTTATGAAGAGCTGCAAAGTTTTCCTGTAAACGACTACTTACATCCGCAAATTTGAAAAGGATTTGTCACTTAATCTTGCAAATGTAAACAATGAAACTTACAGTTTATATAGGCGCATTGTCATGATCAACATCCACACGTGTACTGTATGCTTTCAATGATTTGGGATTTTAAATCACTTCACAATACCACGATTATGTACTGTTAAAACAGCATGGTTGATAGACTGAATGGTAATGATATAGATGGTTCATAGGAACAGTATACGTATCTATTGCCTGCAAAATGCAATATGATGTATTCAATATAATCTCACAAACATCTAAGCACAAAATGTTTTTAAAATGTTGCCGCTTCCAACGCCGTTTTTTCAACAAAAGTTAAACTTTTGCCTCAATATTTCAGAAAACTGACGATGCGAAAAGCAAGCTACAGTTTTTCATTTTAAGGGTAAAATGATAAATTGCAAAATTGATTAAGAAACGAAGCTAGAGAGAGAGAGAGAGAGAGAGAGAGAGAGAGAGAGAGAGAGAGAGAGAGAGAGAGAGAGAGAGAAGGGGGATATTAGGAACGAGCTTAAACTGACATGTAGACCACAACAGAAACATTTTTATATAATTCTGATTCACTTTTTAGGTGTGGTTTTTTAACCAAATATTTGCTGTGGTGAAAATTACAATGCTGGTGGTCTCGAAAAATAAAAAGAATAATTTTAATGGTTTTATTCATGGTGACTTAGAAAGAAGAAATTAATTTTTGTTATGTTTTTAGAAGTTCAAAATGCATCATATTTTATATCGTGTTGAAGTGCACCTTCGTCGGGCGTTAGTTGAACTTAAAAGCATGACGAATTTATGATGTGCTTTGAAGTATTATTTTTAAATTTTTTTAACAGTGGCCGTGAATGAAGAACTTACATACTACTGATCCAAATATATATATTGATCTCTTTCGACAACAATGCACTGGAATAACCCCTACAACATTCAGCAAATCGCCATGACCAACTATCTAACTTGGAAGATAATCAACAGAAAATAACTCCATAAATTACAATTACTAGTATATGAGTTCATGTAATAATTTTCTTCGAGCGTGAGGGTGGGTGGGGTGGGGAATACATTGGAAGAACGTTTATAGGAAATTGCTCTAGTTTCTTTTTGTATAATTCAATACAAATAAAAAATATTGCGTACACATTTACTATCTGTAACAAAGTTCTGTTGTCACTTTTTCCCTATAATTAACTTTTCAAACAATTGCAACAGAGGCGAACAATTATTAAGTCTGATGATATATTCAGATTGTATTTCTGAAAACAATGGAACACGCCTATAACGAACCGAGATATACCGAATTCAACACTAAACAGAGTTTTGATAATGTGATTTTTTATTAAATATTTCCTTATTTCAGTGTTAACAAGCTAATTTCAATGGTCTCTAAAGGTTAGTTACAAATGGATTCAGCTGTATTTCTGTGTATCTAGATAGGTATTAGAACACTGGCAGGCTATTACATCGCAAAATTTTGAATATGAGAGAGAGAGAGAGAGAGAGAGAGAGAGAGAGAGAGAGAGAGAGAGAGAGAGAGACAGAGAGGTCTTTTGAGAAACGTCTTTGATCTGCACCTGTTTTTGATTAATCTCCTTGATACGTCATGCCTACTGCACCAACGAATCCGGGAAAGGTAGGAAAGACTATTTAAAGCAAATTGCTTGAATTATTAACTCGTAATTCTCTTAGATATGCAAAGTAATTCTCTTAGATATGCAAAGTAAGGCGTACATAAAGGACTAATTTGTGAAAACAAAACGTGATCTGGAATTAATATGTTCAGCTACTAAGAAAGGCTTCTGCTGTCCTGGGGTACTTTATGTTGCAGCTGTTGAACAAGGGGCTCTGATTTTGCACTATTTTTGATAGTGCGTGCATTGTCATGTTTGACGCCTGATGTTGAGTGAATACAGTACAATAGATGGTGTTCGTTTTGCTTGGTCGATTTTGATATTGTTTATAATGATTACGGCAACGAATGTAAAAACAACGATGACTATATTAGCCATAGATCATCCCAAGGCGGCAGTCATTACATCTTTACTCTCCTCTTTTTCAGATGATTCCTTTTTATTTGTGTAGGGATGCGCCATTGTCTGTGTTGTTGAACGTTCTTGTCTGTATAGTTTATACTCTACGTGTATTCTTACTCCTTTCATGTATTTCTTTTATTTGCCTGTATGTTCTCTTGGTATAAGTTACTAAGCACCTTTGCCCGCTGCAGTGGTGGTTTCATCGTTAAATGTAATATTCTTGGTAGTTGAAATCTGTATGTATCGTTTATCGGATTTGAGAGTTTCCTTGGTTTCACCTCATCCTTTTAGAATACCTAGCGTAATTCATCAGTCAGCAGTTAGTCATATTAGTTCTGACTTAGGACCATCAGGAACTAAGGTGAAGGATTAATCGCAGCTGACAGTCTGCTACGAATAAAATTCATTTGATGTTCAGTATATTATGGAGTTTTTTGCAGCTAGGTTCTCTTAGGAAGAAATTATTAAATTTTCACATTTTTTACAATAGTATATGTTAATAAATTATGAATTGTAAAATTCAATGATTATATTGAACATGAAGTTAAGTAATATTACTAACACCCCTTAACATTCCATTCCAAGTGTAAAAGATAAGATGAGTTTCTAAAAGATTGACTTTAGAATTAAGATAAAGAGTCCATACATAAATTTAATATACATATTAGTGCTAAAAAAGCAAGTAAATTTGTAAGATTGGAATATAGCTTGTCATTTTGCCATTCATTCTTAAAGGAGGTCATTTGATGGAACGGGATGTTTATAAGATACATAAAAAAATATGATAAATTACTTAATAATAACGCTCAGTATTTCTCAGGAACTCGTCCTGGTTGTTTTGGTCTTAGCGGAACCATGTATGTGACGGTGATTATAAAATGTATTTTAATTCAGTTTGACCACTTGTAAATAGTCAAATCGAGCAAGCGCAGTGGACATCGCCACTTTTTTATGTTTTCCTTTTTAACATGAAGCGTTTACGAAGAAATGACTTGCACCGTCATCTCGAAATTGCCGTCCAGAAATACAGTGGAATATTACTCAGATGTAAATAGAGGGATAGGAAATTTGGCTACAGTCGAAAAAATGGAACTGTTTTCGGTAGCAAAACAGACGGCACCCCGATTGTTTATCTAAGACCGAGTACCATCCCTAAGGAAGGGACAACACAAGAACATGCTGTGTTCTTAATCTTATTTGATTTTTCTTGAATCCACACTTGATGCCGCCAATCTTATTCGAAAAGCTGATAAGTCAACACTTCGAATTAACCGGCACTTAACATTTCTTGACCCTGAATCATTGCGTCGCACTTCTAAAAGTTGTTTTGTAGTCTATGTCTGCTCAGACTCACGCAGTGAAGCCGTTCTTTCATGGCCTTTGGTACCCTCAGCTGGCACGAGTATTTCTAACTGTAATAAGTTTGAAACATGTATGTCTTCGATAAATTTTAACGTGTAGGTAAATTATATGTTTCTACAAGTATGGCTCTCCTTCTTGTTCAAATACATTACAAAATTTGTTTAGCTGCATCTACAGATATACAACTAATATATATTCAAAAATATGCAAATTGCGTGTAGTGTATCGGCTTGTTCATGGCATATTCTGCAAATGATCAAGTTTATTTTCAGCCATCATTTATTAATCCTTTTTGCTTTTAAAAAGAAAATTCTTTTTTAATAACAATCTATTATCTCAAGCAGGAGATAGCTCTCTTGGAAATAAAGAGCATTTCCTCTTACGAAGTCAGTCAGTCAATCAATCAATCAATCAATCAATCAATCAATCAATCAATCAATCAATCAATCAATCAATCAATCAAACAAACAAACAATCAATCAATCTCTTTCTCCTTATATATCTAGGAGTAAGGGGATGATTAGATCTGTAGACTTATTTCTATAAAACACATAAACTGTAAGCTTCTTCTCCAAACGAAATACATCCAAGTTTTCACATGAATAACAATGTTAAATGTAAAGCAGCCATTCAGCCATTTCATTTGGAATGTTCCATTTCATTTGGAATCTTCCATTTGTTTTGAACCTGAGCAGATATATGAATCATCTGTCAAAGGTTGATATATCGCAGTCATCTTAGGTAGCGCATAGGAAAATTCAACCACAACTAATATTTGTTTTCGGACTGAAATAATGTCTATTGACCACTTCAATAGATAATTATCACCCTAATGAAATTCCACGGTACTTCTATGTCAATTACCTTGTGATTTACGGCGTGATTGGGAATGAAAATTTAAACAGTATCTCTATATGTAACGAAGTAGCATCAGGTTTGTTTAAACAAGTTCACAAGACTTTTGAATTTTTATATTAAATATGTGATATCAACGATTAAGCTGTTGAGTGTCATAAATAAGAACACTCTTTTGGATTCATCGTTAGTCATCAAAGTATGTTTTGTTTTAATATGTGTCTTGTTAAAAAAAGGGAAGTATATATGCTTCTGAAAATTGCAAATTAACACATCTAGCTGTTTTTTTTAAATGCAGAATCCTTCACAGTTATGTCGTAAAAGATATAATTAACACATGCGGTTGCTTTTCTATGCAGTATCTTCCACAGTTATGTCGTAAAAGATATAATTAGCACATCCGGTTGCTTTTCTATGCAGTAATTTCCACAGTTATGTCCTAAAAGATATAATTAGCACATCCGACTGCTTTTATATGCAGTATCTTCCACAGTTATGTCCTAAAAGATATAGATTTGAAAGTCATTTAGATTATTGAAATATATTGCACAAAAAGTGTTAAAGAATTTCAGATCCGTTTCCCGGGTGGGTGGATGGGGTGGTAAAGTCAGGTCACGGGAAAGGATGAAGAACTGAAAACATTGTTTGAATACCCCTGTTTTGCAGCAGTATTCAATTTTTGATATATTTTTTATGTTTTTGCATGGTGGTAGTATAGTAATTGTTGTTGTTGTTGTAACAGCAGCAGTAGTAATAGTAGTAGTAGTAGTTGAAGAAGTAGTAGTATGTATTAGACGTAGAAGTAGTAGACAACGAAGTAGATGACTTAGTGGTACTAGCAGACTTACTAGTAGTTTGGTCGTAATACTACTACTAATAATAATACCAGTATTGGTAATACTATTGGTGGCAGAAGTAGTAGTTTTTCTACAAGAACAACAGCAACAACAGCTACTATTATTAATTCTGATGCTGCTGATGTGACAAGAACGATGACGACAATAATGGCGACGATGACGAAGACGATAATGTCACATGACGAAACCGAAGACAACTGCAACGGTACCGAGATGACGCATTACTATGTGACCTGATTTTGCATCAATAGAAAATTGAAATCTCCAACAGAAGAACAAATAACATAATTTGTAGCAAGGTCAAAGTTTGTAGTCGAGGTCAAAGTTTATAGTCGATGCTAAGTTTATGTTGTTATGAAGATTTATTTTAAGTGGTATTAACTTTAATTTCACGGATTAACTTTTAAAATATGTTAAACCAGAGTTTCCTATGACCCTGCTTAAACATGATATGTTATGTCAATGAGAATTTACAACATGGCCATATATATATTTAGGACATTTAGATATAAAAAATGACGAAAGCCTGATTTTGTAGACGTTTAATTTTTAACAATTTTAAGTTAAACAGTGAAATCTTTAAGTGCCACTAAAGCAGTTATGATCAGATGGATCCCTTGTTGATCTCTTAAAACACATGTATTGACTTGATCAAGCTTACTACTAGTTAAGATCATACCAGTGGGGGCGCGAGGGCTCAAGGCGCCCGGGGGCAATGTTCTTTAGTGGCGCCCCTACTTTGCCACAGAGAACAGTTTTTATGTCAGTTACCAACCTCCAACCCCACGCCCCCCCCCCCATCTAAGCCCCGGTTACAGCTGCAAAAAGAAGAGGCTCCCAATGGCACCCCCCCCCCCTCCAGCCTGGCGCCTGCGGGCACTTGATCATACAGGTCCATTGTTTATTTCTCAAAACACATGTATTGACTTCATCAATCTTGCTACCTTTTTCACCAAGTGCTTGTAACGTGCTTATTAAGCACCGCCATGTCAGTGCTAAAAGGACACTAAAATAAATCATGTCCTTTTTAAGACCCTATATACTCATTTTCTACCTGGATTATAAATTAGGTAGACCCTATATACCCATTTTCTACCTGGACTATAAATTAGGTAGACCCTGTATACTCATTTTCTACCTGGACTATAAACTATGTAGACCCTATATACTCATTTTCTACCTGGACTATAAACTAGGTAGACCCTATATACTCATTTTCTACCTGGACTATAAACTATGTAGACCCTATATACTCATTTTCTACCTGGACTATAAACTAGGTAGACCCTATATACTCATTTTCTACCTGGACTATAAACTAGGTAGACCCTATATACTCATTTTCTACCTGGACTATAAACTAGGTAGACCCTATATACCCATTTTCTACCTGGATTATAAACTATGTAGACCCTATATACTCATTTTCTACCTGGACTATAAACTAGGTAGACCCTATATACCCATTTTCTACCTGGATTATAAACTAAGTAGACCCTATATACTCATTTTCTACCTTGATTATAAACTATGTAGACCCTATATACTCATTTTCTACCTGGACTATAAACTAGGTAGACCCTATATACTCATTTTCTACCTGGATTATAAACTAGGTAGACCCTATATACCCATTTTCTACCTGGATTATAAACTATGTAGACCCTATATACTCATTTTCTACCTGGACTATAAACTAGGTAGACCCTATATACTCATTTTCTACCTTGATTATAAACTAAGTAGACCCTTTATACTCATTTTCTACCTGGACTATAAACTAGGTAGACCCTATATACTCATTTTCTACCTGGACTATAAACTAGGTAGACCCTATATACTCCTTTTCTACCTGGATTATAAACTAGGTAGACCCCATATACTCATTTTCTACCTGGATTATAAACTATTTAGATATGAATTTAGTCAATTTTAATTTCCACAAAAGAGAAAATTGTGATTCTTTTCCCAATGAAGCAAACTAGTGTCTTCAAGTGCTTATTGGAGACTTATTCTCAAAAACACACACGCATATATATATATATATATATATATATATATATATATATATATATATATATATATATATATATATATATATATATAGAGAGAGAGAGAGAGAGAGAGAGAGAGAGAGAGAGATAGGAGTGTTTACAAAATAAGTCTCCCCCTTTAATCTTTAATAGGGTATATAAATTGAAACTGCAAACACATATCTTTTTTAAACCTTTGCTTTATAGACATATAATGGAGAAATAGGAGCAACACATATCAAGTAGAACATGGCGAAATATGATGTTAGGAGATACGAAGTTACATTTATACGGGGGGGGGGGGGGGGGGTTGTCCCTCATATAACATTTAAAAAAAACTGCAGATTATTTTCAAAGAGCTAATGTAGATCATTTTGACTAAAACTATGGATATGATGTTCAAATTTTCACCATGTCTATATATAAATAAAAATAAACTTATTAAAGACGAAACAATTCAATTTTGATAATGATATATGCAAACGAGTCAGAGTTCGATACAAATTATTGCGGATAATTACACCAGTTTATTATAATAAGGTAATGCACGTATGTGAATTACACAAGATCAGTATAGGTTATAATAAGGAAATGCATGTATGTAAATTAGACCAGATCAGTATAGGTTTTAATAAGGAAGTGCATGTATGTGAATGCTATACTTAACGCTGCTAATAGACAGTAAACACTATCGATGCAGAACTAATATTGTATAAATTGGCTTTGATCTTTAAAATATGAATTAAATAATTTTGACTTTAATGCGGTCGGGATATCTCCTTATTTATTAACTCTGTTCTGGTTTATTTCAATTATTTTGCAATAAACTACAAAATTGATGAACTGGTTTACTCGTACTTCTTTAATGGGGTTGATTAATTGCTATATATCTATCTGTATATATCCGTCGTAGTTATTCTAAAAGACGTTTACCTGGTATAATTGCTGTTAGTTTCCACGTGATGTGAGGATTTTGAACTACCTGCCGTTCATTTTAGAAGGACATTTGTTCATATTCTCTTTATTGCTGCTAAATTGTTTCATTGATCAGTCAATGTCTCATTTAAGGGCATGGACATGTGTTGTTTGAAACTTATGATTGTGCGTTTAGACTCAGTCATTGTACTCGCATATTTGTGTTATTTTCTTTATAGTGCGCCAGACTAATAGAGATAAGAAAGGTTTATCTCTAAATAACGAAACTGAATAGTTGACTTAGAAGCATAAAACTCACCCCACCCGAAGACACTGGACGGGCAAGCACGCTTTTGTAGTTAACCTTATTCGATGCTAACATAATTGAGGGACTGTTTTGTCGGTAGATGTCTTCAATTTGATGACGAGTAGCTTATGTTTAACTTGAAATAGTATGAAAACTGTTACACCCCCCCCCTCCAGCTTGACAATGATGAGTAACTTAAGTTTTACTTGAAATACTGCTAAAACCGTTACCCCTCCCCAGCTTGATCATGATGAGTAACTTAAGTTTTACGTCAAATAGTACTAAAACCGTTACTCCTCCCCAGCTTGATCATGATGAGTAACTTAAGTTTTACTTGAAATACTGCTAAAACAGTTACCCCTCTTCAGCTTGACCATGATGCAGGATCTTTATTTTCCAGATGCTCAGAGAGGCCACGACCCTTGTTCATATGAGCCAAAAGGATTGTAAGAAGATGAAATGATTGGTAAAGTGTAATGCATAAAGACATTCCGCTGAAACAATGCCTCGTTAAAAGTCAAGATGTTGATAAGAGGTGACCTTGAGGTTTCATGTAATTAGATGTGGACATTGAAGAGGAGCAGTCTCTGGTCAGGGCTACCGCTGCTTCTTCTCATATGGAGAGTATTTGTCTTAAGTGGGCAGGATTCTGGATTACTTAGTTGTGTGTTGTAGATGTCATCAATAAAAACTTCTGTTTGATTTTGTATACGAATTTCGGTGAAAATTACATTGTCACTAAAAATACCTTTCTCTATTAAAACATGAATGTATTAGCTTAAAGGTATATCTTTCATTGATTGGTAAAACACAACACACAGAAGTCTGGCACAATTTCCATTTTGCTCTACAAGCCAACGTAATTGAATGTCTTAGTGCAGGCATTGCAGCTATGAAAGGATCAATTGAATATGTCAGGCAGGGGTTATTTCCTGTTTGCCGAAGGGTCAATTGCTCTGACAGGAACAATGGTACAAGTTTGCTTTGTTGTCAGGCATGTCATTTAGATGTTACCAGTTTAAATACATACAAATTAACAATAAACCATACTAGCCACTGCCTGCTCCAGCTCAGTTTTCTTAACTAATACCACCATGAAATGCTAACCGTACAGTCAGAAATCACATAGACCCTGTTTTGTAGTAGGTCAATAATGATCCAAATACAGTGGATGCAAACATTTCTGCAAATTCTCCAGTCGTTTAAATACCAATCATTTACTCGATTCCTGTACCAATCCCACTTTGGCAATTTTTGCAGTAATACATTCTCATCGAGTACTTGACAAAAAAGACCGCCTTATCAGCATGTTAGAGTTTTCCATCCTTTCTGAGGAATACATATGATCAGTCATGTTCCAGAAGGACTTGTAGGTTAATTGTCATGACCTGCATCTTTTGCTACAAATAATAATCAGGATAGTATGCGATCAGTGTTTGCAAGCTTAAGATTACTGGTACCAATTGAGTATCTATATGGTACATGCACTGCAAGCTTTAGATTACTGGTACCAATTGAGTATCTATATGGTATATGCACTGCAAGCTTTAGATTACTGGTACCAATTGAGTAACTGTATGGTATATGCACTGCAATATGTAAAGGCATGCCATTTTCAAGTTTTTCATGAAAACCTGCATCTCTTCTACCAAGAGCCTGGTACAAGAATCTTGAAATGTCGCTTTTCCTCGAGTGTTCTGCTGAGCATGGACCGTTGACTCTTTCTGGAGCTACATCATTAGTCAACAAAGACAAGTAGTATAATAGATTTGGAACCTATGATCATACAGAAAGACTTTACCCGAAAACTTTTTTTTAAAAAAAAAATGTTTGCAGATGACCTTGAGCTTGCCTTTTGGTCAGAGGGAGATTGCGGTGCATGAAGATTAAAGAAAATTCCCTAATGATTCTACAGTATGAATTTGACAAAAATCCATTTAGTGTCGAGACTTAGGACAATAAAGAAAAAATATTGCTTGAAACCTGTAAGAAGATCCATATGAACTTCACCTTGCGTCACGGATAGAAGGCTGGTACAAAGATTATTCAGTCTAAGTATGACAGCTATCCATCCAAAGGTTAAGTGCGTATGATCAGACAGAACATTTTAGTTGATAGCTTAAACATCGCCTCCTTCGCTACTGAATTCAGTGGGACCTAGGTCTCGCGTTTGCTTGAGCTGGCGAGACAAAATCACAATGATACATTCGCCTATTATATGCACCATCTTGTTAACGTTTTTGATACAAGCTTTTTAGAAATGAGCAGAGGTAGGAAGCAAAAGTAGTGTTACATGCAACTTTCTCTTCCTTGCACAGAGAGAGAGAGAGAGAGAGAGAGAGAGAGAGAGAGAGAGAGTACATTGCTGAGGCGAGGAATCTGTTTATTCCCCCATTCCTGCGAAGTTATTAATTTTTACAATTAATCTGATTGCAGTTTACAGTGGCCGTTTTTGCAGCTGAGTTTAGAAGATTTGATAACCATTACTGAATGAAGTCTTAGCTTGGAATGTTTGCCCTAATAACAATTACATCTTTGCATCTCACCTTCCTCTGTGTCACTAACAATCTCTGGAAGTGTGTGTACAGTTTTGGACTGATAGACAAAAATCAGAATTGTTATACCTCCCATCCGCGTCATAACCACGCACCTTACGATGTATATTAGGGTGCGCCTTCTACTGAAAATAGCATTTCATTAACATTGCACTCACTGCTGACGATTGTACCTTTTCAAATTAAAAAAGTTTGCGTTGACGGAACAAGGTTTGGTTTGACATTTGTAAGCCTTAAATGGATTAAATATTCCTCGGCTGGATAGTAACTGTGCCAGGTAAATGCTTTCGAAGATCGTAGGTGGTAGGCTGGTACATCATATTACTGCTTTACTACCTAAAAAAATACCCCAAAAAGTTTCACTTTACTTACTTTTTATCTTTTATCCTACTGCATCAGTAATCAACATGAGGTGCATTCGTCACTGTGAATGATTTTAATTTCCGATCAAAGGGATCACCAAAGTGCTGGATGTTACAACGTGCCTATAACAGGAGGCGCTCTAAAGAGAACATCCTACTGATAAATACAATGACCGTCAGTTTGTACAGTATTAAAGTAAAAAAAAAAAAATTAAATCAGGAAATATAATGTTAAAGCATAGATTTAAAACAAAATTTCAACCTTATATTCAGAAATTTAATCAAGATTTTTATTTGCCCGAGTTGTAGTAAATCCATTATATAAGCAGATATAATATTACCACGAATATTTATAGTTAACCCCAACCCCCGTAAACTTTAATTGTAGGCCCGATGTTTAGAAAACACCTTTTATGAATCTGAAGGGATAACAGGGTTCATTAACTTGACTTTATACTAATGATCTAAGAAACCACACTGAAACAAATTAATGAGTTTGACAATACATCCTTAATAAGCCTCTACAAGTTACATAACAATTTTTATAGAAGAGCGTCAGTCAGGTCACCAGTTCTACATATATTGTTTAAATTGTGAAGCACACGATTTGTAGACATCGTGCTCGGCACAATTTTATGATTGTAAAGTTCGAAAAAAGGGATTTGAACTGGCCATATCCAGTTCCAATCTCTTTTGTCGTACCTTATTATAGTATAAATGGGGTTTTATCACTTACATTTGTACATGTAAAGCAAATGAACGATGTTTACCCTAAATAGAGTTATTCTTCAGATTTTTCATATTCATAGCTATGAGAACTTCTTGATATTATGTTAACATGCATGTTATTCAGATGTTTCGCATGGTGACATAACAAATATTTTTAAAAGCCGCAGTAATAGGACGTGCCACTATATACGATTCATAATGGATCTGGCCCAGATTATTGAAAGATCTTCGTGAGAGCACAGGGTTTCTGACAACCATTAAAACCTAGTCGCTAATTGACACAAGAAAGGGACTGAAAGATTTACAAAGTTTTTCGACACGTAGATCTAATATTAATAACTTCTGATTCTGCTTGCCACGCAAAATTAATGCCGTAAAGCAATCTAACTTAGGCAAAACTTTAGAATTTTCTATTTAGAGCGACATCTGTTGTCATAATGCGATGCTAATACTGTAGTATTCAGTTATGACAACAGATGGCGATTCGAGTTAGACAATACAGATAAAACTTGGAATGAACTTAGCAGTTGGAATGATAAAATTTGTAACGTATCAAGTTTATAAATATAGTATACAAACTTGTAATAACTGACATAGCATTTGCCATACTGCAGAATGAAATCAGCAGTTGGCACACTGCAAGATACAAAGTTACAAAGTGAAAATAGTCGTTAATGCAGAAGGAAAGTAGCACTTGCAAGTTGCCATGTAGAGCATTAATGAAAAATAGAAAATACATGGATAGAATTATGAAAGTAGCACAATAATAGAAAATACATGCATAGAATTATGGCGGTAATCCCCCTCCATACATAAACACACGTTGATAGTGTGTGTGCGCGCGTGTGTGTGTGTGTGTGTGTGTGTGTGAGAGAGAGAGAGAGAGAGAGAGAGATTTTAATTGCTCTGCTTCAAACATTGCTACATGGCAGACTTTTCTTTGCCACGCCTCTGTTTGGAAAATATTAAAAATTCTACGACTTGTTAATGTGATATTTATTTACAATAATGAAATAGAAAAGGACACCGCTTGCACAAGATCAGATTGTGCCCAGAATGATACACTTTTGTAAGACAGAAACAGGTAGCACAATGAAGGCATATACATTTGTCATTCGGTCCAATAGCGAAGAAATAGAGATAAACCAGTCTTTACACTGCGAAAACAATTAATGTCACATTCTGGTCTCAAACTGTGACCTCTACTGATTGTTTTAGCTTGGGAAAGGACAACTAGGGTGGGCATGGTATCTGCTCCTTGAGGGGTTGTGTAAGTGAAGGTGTCACAACGTGACTCGATGGCCCTAACAAAAAAAAAAACCAAGTTTTTCCTTGGAATTTGTGTGACTGACCTTTGAACAGAATATCTTTAAAGCTGAAAAGATGAGAACAGAACAGAACTTCTATTATCCAAATACAATGCTTTTCGGGCATTATGATCATAAAGGGGGATACATTGCCATATAATCAATATCCACTCTTACTAAAATACACATTTATTCAATATGAAGATAATGTAAGGACAAACGAAATTAAAGATAAAGACTTGCACACATGATTAAAAAATTATTGAAGATGATTGGAAATAGAAAAATCGGGTGAAAACAGACTGGAACAAATATATTTAAGAGTATTGTTTTGCACCATCGTTCAGACTACTAGCAACTCCCCTACCCCTCCGCTTTTTCATGCACTGTTCAATGCACGTAGAGAGCTTAAGCAAAATGTCTATATTTTAATTTATTATTAACTAGGTAAATTTAGAAAAATTAGAAAAGTTGCGACACTGAGTGATAAATATACCGTATGTACTCGAGTATAAGTCGACTCAAAGTGTAAATAATATAGACCTTGATCAGCCGTCGCATAATGCACTGGTAGATCAGAATCTACGTTCTTTGTTCTACTGATTACTCCTAACAAATTGCATATACCCAGATCTCCAGACTCATTAGGCAATGGCAGATATGGGTCTGTACAGTTTGCAGTTGGACTCGACTTATAAGCCAGTAACGATGGTATTGACATACATTTGATCTTCCTTCTGAGTAAAGAGGATATTCAAGGACAAAATGGCATTCATCTTCAACTTTCTGTAGATGAAAAAAAAAATTGCTAATTTTTTCTGTCCTATCTAGCTTTTTTATATTTTCATATCTGCCACATTCTGTTGGTAAATGGTGTGTACTTATGCGTTTTAGTAATTATATTTATATTATGATATGATAGGAGAAGTAATTATATTTATATTATGATATGATAGGAGAAGTAATTATATTTATATTATGATATGATAGGAGAAGTAATTATATTTATATTATGATATGATAGGAGAAGTAATTATGCTTCTCGCTTAAAAGTGTCTTTATGTATGAATAAAGTGCTTCATTTTACGGTATGAAGAGATTTATATTTATATTTATTTCCAAAATTTGTAAAACTTGATGTACGGCCTTTAGGGTTATTGTGATGCTTTCATTTCTCTAAGTTTAGAGTTAGTTTCACACTTAAGGAGTTTAATAGATGCATACCATGTTAAATTTTTATCTTGTGTGTAAAGTTGCATACTGTTTAGATCGACATATCTGGGTAAATCAAAGGGGTTATGTTCAAGTCTGTACCATTATATATAGAGATACAGACAGAAAGTATGATTTTAAAGTACAATTGGGAATGTCCAAGTTCAGAAAGCACAACGATGTTTGAACTATACTGACTTATGCCTCGGATAAATGTGCAGAAATTTACCTGTGATTTGTTGACTTTCCAGTCTTCAAAATATTACAAATGACTATATCATCAGATGATATTTTCTTTTTACTTGATATTAACTGTTTCCCATATCTCGCGGTCATACAGCAGGATAGGTTTTACCTTGTGGTCGAATAAGTACAGTAAAGTAAAATATGAACTCATAGATTTTCAGATGATGTATCTCTATATAATTTTAATGATTTTAGTGATTTACTATAAGAGGATGCTTTTGCCTCTCGAAATTTTCCAGTGTTTCAGAAAATTACTGTTAAATATTTATAACTTTTAACATATTCTATAGTTTGGCCAATTATTAAGAACACACGGCTTGATGATTTGCCATTATTGTTAAATATTATTAGTTTAGTTTTGTCAATATTGATGTTTAAGCATCGTGTTTTACAGTATGCATCTGGAATTAGATCCTGCTTGTAAGCCTTACACTGTATCGGAGAGGATCACAGCGTCGTCAGCATCAAGTAGACAGGATCACATTGTCGTCAGCGTCAAGTAGACAGGATCACAGCGTCGTCAGCATCAAGTAGACAGGATCACAGCGTCGTCAGCATCAAGTAGACAGGATCACAGCGTCGTCAGCATCAAGTAGACAGCTAACTTGGGTATTCAGTAGGGTTAACACAGTTAAGAGAATCAGGTAATTCGTTTAGAAACAGCTTGAATAAATTTGGGCTAAGAACATCACCGTCAGTACCAACAATTGTAGATGGGAATTGGACAGTCAGTGTATTACCAATTTTAACCATAGAAGTGTCATTATAACAATAGAATGTGTAAAAATATCCATTAATACCAATTTTAATAATTTAAGCTTGATTCATGAGTGGATAACTATTTCAAAATATTCGCTAAAATCTATAAAAGAAGCATGTCATTTTCCTTCGCCAGTATTAACATATTTGTCTATTATACATTTGAGAACAAACATGTAGTGTGAAGTATGTGATTTTTCTGAGACACAAATTTGAGTAGGATGAATTGTTTTTATGATCATGGAGGTAAATATCTAGGTAATTGTATAGCACAGTATTGAACAGCTTGTCGACGTTTTACGTTATTGTAATTCCTCTGCAATTTGGTGGTATTTTTGGAACGCATGATCTGTAATTTGGAATGTTTCTTTGAAGGCATGTCTTAGGATAAATACCAGATATAAATACTACATCGAAGAGTTTGCTAATGCTATTAATAAAAAAAGGTTTGGGAGGAGTCAACATATCATTTTTTATACAATCAATTTTCACATTTCTTAAAGCACTTGTTATTTCATCATTTGTGATTGCATAAATCTAACTGACAAAAATGATGTTTGCTTCAGTAATTCATCAGTTTTGGTTTCTGTTTAAGTTATTCTGTGTTTAGAGCAGTCTGGTATATTTCTCAGGTTAGCGAAGTAATTATACAATTTTTGTGAATCAATTTGTTTTTCAGGTGATTCTTGTTTATCTTCGTTTAGTGAATCTCCTAGCGTCCAATGTGCTTTAGTGTTAGTAGTTTGAAAGTTATCTAGTTGATTTAATATATTTTGTTTAGATGTTTTACGTTTATGCTCTCTAAGCTTGGTACATCCCTGTATGTTTTAGAAAACTTACCTCGGATAATTGAGTCCAATGAACAAGTAGACAGTAGTCTTCTACATTAAATGCTTCTCTTTGATAACTGAGTCTTTGTCATATCAGTTTTTAGTTTTTCCTTTCTCGCTGCTTTTTGTTTACGTTTAAGAGATAGATTTGAAGTTTTAAAAATAATATTATGAAAATTATCTGTAGCATGCTCCATACTGTCCCTATCAATACTTATCTGGAGTCCATGAATTGTTGTATTGCCATATGTATTTCTGGATGACTAAATACTGCCCGTTATCAGGACTTATCTGTGAGTCCATGAATTGTTGTTGCATAGCCACATGTATTTCTGGATGATTAAATACTGCCCCTATCAGGACTTATCTGGGAGTCCATGTTGTTGTTGTATTGCCACTGTATTTCTAGATGACTAAATACTGTCTCTATCAGGACTTATCTCGGAGTCCATGCATTGTTGTATTGCCACTGTATTTCTAGATGACTAAATACTGTCTCTATCAGGACTCATCTGGGAGTCCATGTTGTTGTTGTATTGCTACCTGTATGTCTGGATGACTAAATACTGTCTCTATCAGGACTTATCTCGGAGTCCATGCATTGTTGTATTGCTACCTGTATGTCTGGATGACTAAATACTGTCTCTATCAGGACTTATATCGGAGTCCATGCATTGTTGTATTGCTACCTGTATGTCTGGATGACTAAATACTGTCTCTATCAGGACTTATCTCGGGGTCCATGCATTGTTGTATTGCTACCTGTATGTCTGGATGATTCAAAGATTGCTGAAATTGTGTTACATCAACATCCTTCCAATAATAGCGATTAGGGAACTGTCTTTAATTTTGGAAGATTTTTTTTTTGTGGTAAATATCGCAAGCAGCATGATGGATTATTAATAATAACAATCAGATAATGATGGTAACAAATCAGAAACTGGCATATACAAGATTGTTGTTACACACTGTCTGATGTAATTGCATGGTGTACCACGATACTTTTTTGTGGAGTAAAAGAAGTATATCTACCACGTAGATCACTACAATTTCTGCCATTAAGGATTCTAAGATGATTACCAGCACAGAGTTTAAGTATTTCTTTTCCTCTAGAATCTAACGTAAAGTCCAAACTTTTCCTCTCAATTAGTGAATTATCAAGACTACACTGTTTGTTACCAGGTAGACATGAATCGTAGTCATTTTCAATAAAATCTGTTTAATTTCCAGTAGGTGTTTTGAAATCTCCACACAGCATGATGTCACCTGATCTACTATACTGACCAATTATATCTTTACAATACAGTCAAGTGTGTTATATCTTTACAATACAGTCAAGTGTGTTATATCTTTACAATACAGTCAAGTGTGTTATATCTTTACAATACAGTCAAGTGTGTTATATCTTTACAATACAGTCAAGTGTGTTATATCTTTACAATACAGTCAAGTGTGTTTTGATTAAATTGAGCATGATGACTTGAGTGTTCAGGAACTATATGAGATAAACATAGGAAAACATCTCTACAGCATTTAACAAATAAACTTTTATCTCGTTCAATCCATTGATAATCTGTGTGGGTGTTACACAAAGTCTGAATCCACTGATAATCTGTATGGGTGTTACACAGAGTCTGAATTCATTGATAATATGTATGGATGTTACACAAAGTCTCAATCCATTGACATTTTGTATGGGTGTTACACAAAGTCTGAATTCATTGATATTTTGTGTGGGTGTTACACATAGTCTGAATTCATTGACAATCTATATGGGTGTTACACAAAGTCTCAATCCATTGATAATCTCTATGGGTGTTACACAAAGTATGAATCCATTGATAATCTGTATGGGTGTTACACAAAATCTGAATTCATAGATTTTTTGTATGGGTGTTACACAAAGTCTGAATTCATTGACAATCTATATGGGTGTTACACAAAGTCTCAATCCATTGATAATCTCTATGGGTGTTACACAAAGTATGAATCCATTGATAATCTGTATGGGTGTTACAGAAAGTCTGAATCCATTGATAATCTGTATGGGTGTTACACAAAGTCTGAATCCATTTCCTAATGTATTTTATTTTAAAAAGAATACCTAGGCCACCAAAGTAACGTCCATTTCTGGATTTGGTATGAAATAATGGAAAATAAGGCAAATCTTTAAATATCTACAATGTGCCAATATGTGTCTCGATTAGTGCAAATATCATATTTTTTATTGGGTTCAACAAAGTAACATCTGTAGTTTCATTTACCTCTTTTGAAATTGGACCACGTATATTCCATGTACAGACATGAACTTTGAGCGTCAGGTTTAGGTTTAACCACTGATTAGTGGGTCACTAGGTCATTATAAAAAATGCTTAGTCATGTGGCCTATTTTAAACTTGGTTATAAAAGAGATTCTTACTGTTAAAGAAAGGTATATAATGTTGGACTTAGGATCTTGCTGCAGCCACTGTCCTTCCATACTCCTCTTGTCACAAACTTACCATGGCTACCCAATTTTAGCCCGATAACTTATAAATTTTTACATCATAACTGTTATTGTATGTATTGGCTATATATATTACTCATAGCAGCGCGTATCTGTAAAAATCTGATGTATTTTCGAGGTTTTTGCTTGTCATATAATTTTTCATATACATAGCACCTCGAGTCCTACCTTCGACCTTGTTCCATCCTCTTTGGGTGATGAGCACATAGCCGTGTTGTGCGTAAGAGCTATGCGATAGACTCCGTTATTCGCGGCACGGGTTCGAGTCCTACTTCAAACGAATTATAACTCCCTAACCTGTATCATTATATTGGTGTCACTCAAAAGAAATTTCTTTCATATAATCATGCATCATAACATAAAATGTGTGTTCCAGGGATAAGTGCTTTCCTCTCTGATTGGTAAATAGGTGCCAATTTATAATTTTATTTTATTGTTTTTACCTTGCATTTCTAAATCTCTCTCTCTCTCTCTCTCTCTCTCTCTCTCTCTCTCTCTCTCTCTCTCTCTCTCCGGTTCTTCATAGGGAGAAGCAGCTAAAAAATCACTTATAATATCATTCAAGGAATAGAGTGTTTCGTCTGACACATTTACTAATGGTAGATCAATTCCGATTTTCTTCATTCATTTTCGGTTAAACTTCGACTCAACGACGTGATATGTATATATATATATATATATATATATATATATATATATATATATATATATATATATATATCTGTTCAAATGTATAGAAATGTTTTAACATAATATGTATATATATATATATATATGTTCAAGTGTATAAAAATGTTTTAACATGACATGTATATATAAGTTCAAGTGTATATAAATGTTTAACATGACATGTATATATATATATATATATATATATATATGTTCAAGTGAATATACATACTTTGACATGACATATATATATATGTTCAAGTGTATAGAAATAGTTAGACATTACATGTATATATATATATATATATATATATATATATATATATATGTGTGTGTGTTTAAGTGTATAGTAATGTTTTGACATGAAAGACATGCAAACTGAAATATGACGAATATAAGGCATCTTTTATTCGAATGTATGAAGAACTAGTAAAAAAGAACCTGCCATGCAAAGAAAATCTGCATCATCAAATCAACTCCAACTGCAAAATTTGTTTTACAGTGATTGTTCTTCCAAAAATAAACCTAAGTGGTTTTTGTCAATTTGCCCCATATCAAGAGAAAACAAGAGATGGAACAAAGAAATGACGGAATACATACATGTGTGAATAAGTAATGAATTAAATAATACATGAATGTGTGAGTATTTGAGAAACCTTAGGCAAAATGTTAATATTCCGAAGAAATTATTGGCAAGCTGTATGCCTTATGTCACGTAATAAGCAAAGGCAGCCCGAATTACAACATCGGAGGCAAGGAAACACTGAAAGTACTAACCATCCTTTGACAAAATCTTTACATCTTGTCATCAGCTTATTGCATCTGAGTAATGTCAAGATTAGGCTAATCTCCATACTTCCTTGTATTCTTTAGACATCTGGATGTCTGCGCTTTAAAGTCTCAAAAAGAGGCTGATATTGACGCACATATAACAATTTCTCTGTTTGAAAATGTCAGCAGTCATTTTAATTCTCAAAAGTTCCATACAGTTTTGAGGTTTATTATTTAAGGTTTTCTTGTGCCTTCAAATTTCCATTCTCGATAATTACTTGCGATATGCTGCTTTAAGCATTCAAAGTCCCAGCTTTTCAGGGTTAGGATGGCGACTAGGAGCTGACAAAATAATCTGAATATAGTAAACTTTAGACCATTTTTGTGGCGGCCATTAGACTCCAAAAACCGCTGTAAAAAAGCATATAAAGAGCAATTCCGATCCATGTGACCGTGCTATTTGAATGTTCAGGTGTATAGTTTTTCCCTGTCTTCTATGACTTAAATAGGTTGGTAAAACGTGCCGTACAACAAGAGAAAATGATCAAATTTAGTCTCATTTGAATTGCAGCAACATTTATATTGAATGGTTATTTTTCCAGTTAGCAGGAAAATATAAATTGGCAAAACAACTTAAAATCAGCACACATTTTTTTTTCATTTCCTTCATGTAACTCAACACAACATAAAAATTAACTATTAAATACCTATAGCAGGACTTTTTTACTTATTTAGTATAGGACAGAAAAGATAGATTAAAACTATCTGTACTTATTTAGTATAGGACAGAAAGGATAGATTAAAACTATCTGTACTTATTTAGTATAGGACAGAAAAGATAGATTAAAACTATCTGTACTTATTTAGTATAGGACAGAAAGGATAGATTAAAACTATCTGTACTTATTTAGTATAGGACAGAAAAGATAGATTAAAACTATCTGTACTTATTTAGTATAGGACAGAAAGGATAGATTAAAACTATCTGTACTTATTTAGTATAGGACAGAAAAGATAGATTTAAACTATCTGTACTTATTTAGTATAGGACAGAAAAGATAGATTTAAACTATCTGTACTTATTTAGTATAGGACAGAAAAGATAAATTTAAACTATCTGTACTTATTTAGTATAGGACAGAAAAGATAGATTAAAACTATCTGTACTTATTTAGTATAGGACAGAAAGGATAGATTTAAACTATCTGTACTTATTTAGTATAGGACAGAAAAGATAGATTTAAACTATCTGTACTTATTTAGTATAGGACAGAAAGGATAGATTTAAACTATCTGTACTTATTTAGTATAGGACAGAAAAGATAGATTTAAACTATCTGTACTTATTTAGTATAGGACAGAAAAGATAGATTTAAACTATCTGTACTTATTTAGTATAGGACAGAAAAGATAGATTCAAACTATCTGTACTTATTTAGTATAGGACAGAAAAGATAGATTTAAACTATCTGTACTTATTTAGTATAGGACAGAAAAGATAGATTTAAACTATCTGTACTTATTTAGTATAGGACAGAAAAGATAGATTTAAACTATCTGTACTTATTTAGTATAGGACAGAAAAGATAGATTTAAACTATCTGTACTTATTTATTGCATGTACTTGACATATAATCCCAATAAGTCATTCAAACGACTGGGCAAATGTGATCGGGACAGATTGTATTCTTAACCGACAGTCAAAGGTGGGTGGAGAGAGGTGGAGAGATCTCGGTTAACATCAAGATACACTTGAACAGATATATACATGTCATGTTAAAACATTTTTTTACACTTGAACATATATATATATATTCATATCATGTTAAAACATTTCTAACATTTGAAAAGATATATATATATATATATATATATATATATATATATATATATATATACATATCACGTCGTTGAGTTGAAGTTTAACCGAAAATGAATGAAGAAAATCGGAATTGATCTACCATTAGTAAATGTGTCAGACGAAACACTCTATTCCTTGAACGATATTATAAGTGATTTTTTAGCTGCTTCTCCCTATGAAGAACCGGAGAGAGAGAGAGAGATTTAGAAATGCAAGGTATACACAATAAATTATAATTATAAATTGACACCTATATACCAATCAGAGAGGAAAGCACTTATCCCTGGAACACACATTTTATGTTATGATGCATGATTATATGAAAGAAATTTCTTTTGAGTGACACCAATATAATGATACAGGTTAGGGAGCTATAATTCGTTTGAAGTAGGACTCGAACCCGTGCCGCGAATAACGGAGTCTATCGCATAGCTCTTACGCACAACACGGCTATGTGCTCATCACCCAAAGAGGATGGAACAAGGTCGAAGGTAGGACTCGAGGTGCTATGTATATGAAAAATTATATGCAAGCAAAAACCTCGAAAATACATCAGATTTTTACAGATACGCGCTGCTATGAGTAATATATATAGCCAATACATACAATAACAGTTATGATGTAAAAATTTACAAGTTATCGGGCTAAAATTGGGTAGCCATGGTAAGTTTGTGACAAGAGGAGTATGGAAAGACAGTGGCTGCAGCAAGATCCTAAGTCCAACATTATATACCTTTCTTTAACAGTAAGAATCTCTTTTATAACCAAGTTTAAAATAGGCCACATGACTAAGCAATTTTTATAATGACCTAGTGACCCACTAATCAGTGGTTAAACCTAAACCTGACGCTCAAAGTTCATGTCTGTACATGGAATATACGTGGTCCAATTTCAAAAGAGGTAAATGAAACTACAGATGTTACTTTGTTGAACCCAATAAAAAATATGATATTTGCACTAATCGAGACATATATCGGCACATTGTAGATATTTAAAGATTTGCCTTATTTTCCATTATTTCATACCAAATCCAAAAATGGACGTTACTTTGGTGGCCTAGGTATTCTTTTTAAAACAAAATACATTAGGAAATGGATTCAGACTTTGTGTAACACCCATACAGATTATCAATGAATTCAGACTTTGTGTAACACCCATACAGATTATCAATGGATTCAGACTTTCTGTAACACCCATACAGATTATCAATGGATTCATACTTTGTGTAACACCCATAGAGATTATCAATGGATTGAGACTTTGTGTAACACCCATATAGATTGTCAATGAATTCAGACTATGTGTAACACCCATACAAAATATCAATGGATTGAGACTTTGTGTAACATCCATACATTTTATCAATGAATTCAGACTCTGTGTAACACCCATACAGATTATCAATGAATTCAGACTCTGTGAAACAACCATACAGATTATAAGTGGATTCGAACATTGTGTAACACCCACACAGATTATCAATGGATTGAACGAGATAAAAGTTTATTTGTTAAATTCTGTAGAGATGTTTTCCTATGTATATCTCATATAGTTCCTGAACACTGAAGTCATCATGCTCAATTTAATCAAAACACACTTGACTGTATTGTAAAGATATAACACACTTGACTGTATTGTAAAGATATAACACACTTGACTGTATTGTAAAGATATAATTGGTCAGTATAGTAGATCAGGTGACATCATGCTGTGTGGAGATTTCAATACACCTACTGGAAATTAAACAGATTTTATTGAAAATGACTATGATTCATGTCTACCTGGTAACAAACAGTGTAGTCCTGATAATTCACTAATTGAGAGGAAAAGTTTCGACTTTACGTTAGATTCTAGAGGAAAAGAAATACTTAAACTCTGTGCTGGTAATCACCTTAGAATCCTTAATGGCAGAAATTGTAGTGATCTACGTGGTAGATATACTTGTTTTACTCCACAAAACGTATCGTGGTACACTATGCAATTACATCAGACAGTGTGTAACAACAATCTTGTATATGCCAGTTTCTGATTTGTTACCATCATTATCTGATTGTTATTATTAATAATCCATCATGCTGCTTGCGATATTTACCACAAAAAAAATAAAATAAAATAAAATCCAAAATTAAAGACAGTTGCCTAATCGCTATTATTGTGTTGATGTCAAACAATTTCAGCAATCTTTGAATCATCCAGACATACAGGTAGCAATACAACAATGCATGGACCCCGAGATAAGTCCTGATAGAGACAGTATTTAGTCATCCAGACATACAGGTAGCAATACAACAATGCATGGACCCCGAGATAAGTCCTGATAGAGACAGTATTTAGTCATCCAGACATACAGGTAGCAATACAACAATGCATGGACTCCGAGATAAGTCCTGATAGAGACAGTATTTAGTCATCTAGAAATACAGTGGCAATACAACAACATGGACTTCCAGATAAGTCCTGATAGGGGCAGTATTTAATCATCCAGAAATACATGTGGCTATGCAACAACAATAACATGGACTCCCAGATAAATCCTGATAGAGACAGTATTTAATCATTCAGAAATACATGTTGCTATGCAACAACAATAACATGGACTCCCAGATAAATCCTGATAGGGGCAGTATTTAGTCATCCAAAAATACAGGTGGCTATGCAACAATACATGGACTCCCAGATAAGTCCTGATAGGTGCAGTATTTAGTCATCCAGAAATACATATGGCAATACAACAATTCATGGACTCCAGATAAGTATTGATAGGGACAGTATGGAGCATGCTACAGATAATTTTCATAATATTATTTTTAAAACTGCAAATCTATCTCTTAAACGTAAACAAAAAGCAGCGAGAAAGGAAAAACTAAAAACTGATATGACAAAGACTCAGTTATAAAAAAAGAAACATCTAATGTAGAAGACTACTGTCTACTTGTTCATTGGACTCAATTATCCGAGGTAAGTTTTCTAAAACATACAGGGATGTACCAAGCTTAGAGAGCATAAATGTAAAACATTTAAACAAAATATATTAAATCAACTATATAACCTTCAAACTACTAACACTAAAGCACATTGGACGCTAGGAGATTCACTAAACGAAGATAAACAAGAATCATCTGAAAAACAAATTGATTCACAAAAATTGTATAATTACTTCGCTAACCTGAGTAATATACCAGACTGCTCTAAACACAGAATAACTTAAACAGAAACCAAAACTGATGAATTACTGAAGCAAACATCATTTTTGTCAGTTAGATTTATGCAATCACAAATGATGAAATAACAAGTGCTTTAAGAAATGTGAAAATTGATTGTATAAAAAATGATATGTTGACTCCTCCCAAACCTTTTTTTATTAATAGCATTAGCAAACTCTTCGATGTAGTATTTATATCTGGTATTTATCCTAAGACATGCCTTCAAAGAAACATTCCAAATTACAGATCATGCGTTCCAAAAATACCACCAAATTGCAGAGGAATTACAATAACGTAAAACGTCGACAAGCTGTTCAATACTGTGCTATACAATTACCTAGATATTTACCTCCATGATCATAAAAACAATTCATCCTATTCAAATTTGAGTCTCACAAAAATCATATACTTCAGACAGCATGTTTCATCTCAAATGTATAATAGACAAATATGTTAATATCGGCAAAGGAAAATGACATGCTTCTTTTATAGATTTTAGCGAATATTTTGAAATAGTTATCCCCTCATGAATCAAGCTTAAATTATTGAAATTGGAATTAATGGATATTTGTACAACATTCTATTGCTATAATGACACTTCTATGGTTAAAATTGGTAATACACTGACTGCCCGAAAGGCATTGTATTTTGATAATAGAAGTTCTGTTCTGTTCTTTTCAGCTTTAAAGATATTCTGCTCAAAGGCCAGACACACAAATTGCAAGGAAAAACTTGTTTTCTTTAGGTCCATCGAGTCACTTTGCGACACCTTCACTTACACAACCCCTAAAGGAGCAGATACCATCCATCTGCCCACCCTAGTTGTCCTTTCCCAAGCTAAAACAATCAGCAGAGGTCACAGTTTGAGACCGGAATGTGACATTAATTGTTTTCGCAGTGATAAGACTGGTTTATCTCTATTTCTTCGCTATTGGACCGAATGACAAATGTATATGCCTTCATTGTGCTACCAGTTTCTGTCTTACAAAAGTGTCGCATTCTGGGCACAATCGTATCTTCTGCAGGCGGTGTCCTTTTCTATTTCATTATTGTAAATAAATGTCACATTAACAAGTAGTAGAATTTTTAATATTTTCTAACCATAGGCGTGGCAAACAAAAGCCTGATATGTTGCAATGTTTGAAGCAGAGCAATTCAAATCTCTATCTCTCTCTCACACACACACACACACAAACGCACACGCGCACACACGCACACACTATCAACGTGTGTTTATGGGGTATTTTTCAGCTTCTCTCATCTACCATACATGTAACAGTAACAATGTCTTTCTCTCTATCTTTCGTGATATTTATGCTTTTATTTGTTTTTATGTTTGTTATTGTTTTTGTTGGGGGTGGGGTAAGAAACATTCCTTCAAATGTAAAAAAATGCACTGGATCAAGCAGGGTGTCATGATTCCATACCATGACATCCGTATCAGTGATGAAATACACGTTTGTTATTAAATTCCGACATCAATGTATTTAATCATTTAATTAAAATGTATTGATTCTGTGGAATTAAGATTGGTAATCTTATGTACTGGACTAATTTGTAATATTACAGCTTCACTATCATATATATTTATAGTTCAGTACATAACCAAACACAAAGGACTTTAAAATTGTCCAGGGGACATTCTTGTTAGAAACAATTACTCCTGTGCCGAAGTTCTAAGGTCATTGGACTAAAACTTCTTCATTATTTCAGTGTGTTCGTCCAGTATTATACCGTCATTCCCCGCTTGAAAGTTTATACTCTCTCTCTCTCTCTCCGAACAGCAAAACCACTGAACAAATTGCATGTAACACTACTTCCACTTTCTACCTCCACTTATTTTTACACAGCCTGTATCAAAAGCGTTAACAAGATGGTGCATATAATAGGTGCATTTATCATTGTGATTTTGTCTCGCCAGCTCAAGCCAACGCGAGACGTAGGTTCCACTGAATTCAGTAGGGAAGGAGGCGATGTTTAAGCTATCATACATAGACTGTATAACCTTTATAATAGCCTTCTATCAGTGACGCAAGGTGAAGTTCATATGGATTTTGTTACAGCTTTCAAGCAATATTTTTATCTTTATTGTCCTAAGTCTCAACACTAAATGGATTGCTGTCAAATTCATACTGTAGAATCAATAGGGGATTTTCTTTAATCTTCATGCACCTTAATCTCCCTCTGACCAAAAGGCAAGCTCAAGGTCATCTGCAAATATTTATTTTTTAAAGTTTTCGGGTAAAGTCTTTCTGTATGATCATAGGTTCCAAATCTATTATGCTACTTGTCTTTGTTGACTAATGATGTAGCTCCAGAAAGAGTCAACGGTCCATCCTCAGCAGAACACTCGAGGAAAAGCGACATTTCAAGATTCTTGTACCAGGTTCTCGGCAGAAGAGATGCAGGTTTTCTTGACAAACTTGAAAATGGCAAGCCTTTACATATTGCAGTACATGTACCATATAGATACTCATTGGTACCAGTAATCTAAAGCTTGCAGTGCGTTGTACCATATAGATACTCAATTATTACCAATAATCTAAAGCTTGCAGTGCGTTGTACCATATAGATACTCAATTGATACCAGTAATCTTAAGCTTGCAGTGCGTTGTACCATATAGATACTCAATTGGTACCAGTAATCTTAAGCTTGCTGTGCATGTACCATATAGATACTCAATTGGTACCAGTAATCTTAAGCTTGCTGTGCATGTACCATACAGATACTCAATTGGTACCAGTAATCTTAAGTTTGCAGTACATGTACCATATAGATACTCAATTGGCACAGTAATCTTAAGCTTGCAGTGCGTTGTACCATATATATACTCAATTGGTACCAGTAACACTGGTCTACAATTTTTTCGAAGTCATCTGCTTGAGAGATAAAATGTGCTATTTATTAGGGATTTTGATGTGCTGAATTCCAATATGGTTATGGTTGCTTTACATGATAATATTTCACCTGTCCTGTTTATGTAACACTTTAAAAACAGGAAAAGTGTTATATAAATAAAAAATATATTGAAACAAAAGAAAAAAAAACTATTATGTATATATAAGTACATAGTTTAGTCCTTATGCAGTGTCTACTCGGCGCTTCTTGGCTTGTCGCTTGTATTCATTAAATGGAGCATCTCTTGTCACTGTCCAGCAATAGTCTGCAAGCATTGATGGGCTCCATTTGCCCTGATAGCGTTTCTCCATTGTTGCAATGTCCTGGTGAAATCGCTCGCCGTGCTCGTCGCTCACTGCTCCGCAGTTCGGTGGAAACAGATCTAGATGAGAGTGCAAAAAATGTATCTTTAGTGAACTGTTGCAACCAAGGCTTTTGTATGCCTTGAAGAGGTTTTCCACCAACTCCCTGTAGTTGTCTGCCTTGTTGTTTCCGAGAAAATATGTTGCCACTAACTGGAAGGCTTTCCATGCAGTCTTTTCCTTGCCACACAGTGCACGGTGAAATGCATCATCTCGAAGAAGTTTGCGAATCTGAGGACCAACAAAGACACCTTCCTTTATGTTAGCTTCACTTAACCTTGGACATTTTCCACGGAGGTACTTGAAATCTGCTTTCGTTTTGTCCTTTGCCTTGACAAAGCTCTTCATCAGACCCATCTTGATGTGCAAGGGTGGTAACAAAATCTTCCTTGATTCAACAAGTGGTGGATGAAGAACACTTTTCATTCCAGGCTCCAATGACTGTCGGAGTGGCCAATCTCTCTTATATAGTGGGAATCTCTTGCACGACTATCTCATTCGCAGAGAAAACAGCAGTACTTTGTGTATGCAGTCTGCAGACCAAGCAAGAGAGCAAGAACCTTGAAATCGCCACAAGGCTGCCACTGATGTTGGTCATAGTTTATGCACCTCAGATTTGTTGCACAAGTGTTGCAGCATATGTGTGAGACCCGCATCTTGTCCTGACCTCCAATTTTGCAGCCAAAATAAAAGTGATAGGAGTAGTGGGTATAAAGGCCGTTTATGGATATTCGTCTCTAGCCTAGTTATGATTTTCATATAACTTCACTTCTCTTCGCTTCTGTGCTCGCTAAACGCTCGCACACCGCTCCGATTTGTTTCGTTATATGAAAATCATAACTAGGCTAGAGATGAATATCCAAAAACGCCTTTCTATCCACTACTAAAATGATGCAACACAACTACCAATACTACTATCTACACAACTCCCCTACTACCTCCCCCCTATACAAAGAAATCACATAAAATTTATACTTAAGAACTATTATCATCAGAATCGTCAGCATCAACATTTATTATTTCAGTCTTAGCTATAAGATATGTTGTGTCATCATATTCAGAAAGATAAAGTTTAACGAGACCAGAAATCATCTGTCCTGGTTCTAGAAACTTGGTAAACTCTGACATCTTAACTCGCTTTTTATTTTTGTAACATCTAGTTTCATTGTCTTTTGTAATCTTTGTATATTTTTCATGAGCTATTGGTTCATAAAATTTTCAATTTTGTCCTTAGTTATTTCTGCTATATCTTCAATAAATTCAAAATAATTTGATTCTTCAGTCTTAGCCAAAGACAATTTCAACTTATTGCCGCTCTTAAAACACGAACTAGACTTTTCATTATTTATTTCTTCTGTTAAATGCTCACCATCATACAATATCTTTTTCATTCTTTTTTATCTGTTTGCTCAATGCTTATATTATTAATTTTGCTATCACACATTATGCATATATTTCACATAAAATTAATCATGGTATATCTTTGTATTCATTATTTTCTATTTCATATTCATTTTCATAATGTGACATTCTTAACGGCAACAAACAGATCGCTTAACATATCATCCTTAACACGGAATTCTTGGATCAAATCGAACATAACATAGCTCTAACTTCTTAAGTTCTTAGTTGATTTAAAATCTTATTGTAGGTTATCATAGCAAATTTACAAGCTGACTTTATTTTAAAACTTAGGTTCTATCTTTTTGCTACTAGCATTTAACGCAATTCCAACGCCAGATATAATTAGCATTAACGGATTTGCCAAACCACCTACAGATACAACACCACCTTATGTCATCGTCATAGGCAGATACGCAATCAACATAAGTATTCTACCATAATACCTGTAAGCCGTTTTTGCACAATAAGATTTTTTATGGTAGTAGTTGTAGTACGCAATAAGTTCTCATCTTTCTCCATCTGGTATGTTGTATGAAATATGGTTGAAATCCATGACATTTTGTTAGGCATCTTATTCTTCCTTCTCAATATTTTTGAGGTAAAAATTCTTATAATAATCCTTGTCATTGTCATCAAATATTATTGGTTCATTATTCTGACTACTAACTCCCATCGATTTTGTACTAGATTTTTCTAAAACAGTATTTCTAAACTTCTCGTTGTTTTTTTAGTACATCAACATATTTATTAAGTCTGTTTAATCAAGAAAATTCTATTTCTTCTTCTTTTGTATAATCCAACTTTGATGTGTAATAAAGTCAATCAGGCAAATCTACATTTTCAAATTCAGTATTATAATCTACAATTTCTTCTTCAAACATATCGATATACTCAACTGCAACCTTAACCAATGGCATTTTTAACCTAGCAAGCATATGCTGCAACAGAACAACATAAGACGCTAAAACTTTAGGCTTAATATTTTCAATAAAATTTATTTTTGTTCCTACAGTTTTTACATAATCATAAAAAAATTTATTTTTCGGATCTTCTAAAATTCTATAATATTCTTCCGCATCTAAATTTATTTTTCTTTTTGGTTGATTGAACTCAGTTGGAATATGCCAATCTTCAATAATATTAACTTTATCTTTAAGTTTTTCATAATTTTCATCTATAAAATGTGCCGCACGTTCATAAATTACTTGTTTAAGAGCTTTTGTAGGATCCTGCCTAACTTGATACATTATTGTAAATGCTGCTGATAAATCACGAAGATTATTTCCTGTAATACTAAAAAGTTGTGTTGATGACACTTCAAGTTTTATTAACAGTAGATCAACTAATTTTGTAAAATGAACTACATCTTTCAACTTATTTATTTCAGATACATAATCACCTTTACTTATTATGTTAAGTTTATCTGTTTTAAATTCAGTTTCTAAACCCCATTTTATCTTTGTTTCAATATCGCTTAGTTTTGATATTTCATGATAAATGTATCTGTTTCTTCTTTAGTAAATTCATCTATGACCTTATTATCCTTTCTACTGCTTCTAACGCTGTATAAATATCTTGCTCTGTGTAACTTAAAGTTTTACTCAACAAAGATGATCCAATAATGTAAAACGATGTTGCTAAAACATGCGCATCAACTGGTTGATTATGAACTTCAACTATTGTTTCAACATCATTGTAATCAAGACCTAAATCTTTGAACAGTCTCCTTTTTGCAAATCTTTCTCTTCAATCTTGTTTCTTAATAAGCGAATGATTCTTCTTTGTGATATTATCATCTAAGCATTTTGCATTTTTTCTATGTTGTCCTGCTTTAGTTTTATCTTTTAAATTACGTTTTTTAACAAAATTTGCTCTTGCTATAAACTGAACATTACTACTACTACTATTCCGGCTACGAAAGCAACAACAAATGGTATTATTATTAGTAGTATTGCCACCGTCACTCTTTCAACTAGATCTCGTCACTAATATTTTGGTCTTTTAAATGGAAGAGAACAATTTGAAAATCTAACAGCGCTTCATGTTAACTTCCTATTTGTTATCCCAAAGTATAAAAAAAAAAACAAAAAAAAAAAAAAAAAAAAAAAAAAAACGAGTAAACTTCTAACTTTTAGATGACTACTTTAAGTTTCACCCAAAAATGACTTTCATGAAACCTGGGCTTTTTTTCTGTGAAAGTCCATTACGGCAGAAAATGGTAGAAAAAACGTGTCTTTGTTTCTAGGAAAATAACCAACTGGCATATCATCTTTCTGACAATCGACATAGGATAGCGAAGAAGAACATATACCGCATAACCCCGATTCAAATTTGAGCTCCATGCGAAATTTTTTATTTTTCAGCTATGAATCTTTTATTTATTTTTTAATTATTATTTATTTTTTGTGGGAGTGGGGTCTGATTTCATCCTCTAGTAGTGTGTCTTATACAACTAAATCAGTTATATATATATATATATATATATATATATATATATATATATATATATATATATATATATATATAGTTATATATATAGTCATATATATAGTTATATAGTTATATATTTATAGTTATATTTATATAGTTATATATATATATATATATATATGTGTATATATATATATATATATATATATATATATATATATATATATATATAACAGAGGTATTTTCCTCAATATATCAAAATGAACACCAGCTTGAAAAGAAAGCTATCAATTCAGAAAATTGATACGTTCTATAGTTTACTTTGCAAATGAAATACTGTACAATTTTTACTTATGTTAAGGTCTGTAACGTTTTCAACTTATGTGTGCTTTACTGTATTAATGCACTTTTCATACAGTTATCGAAGTGCTGACTTCAAACTTATCTAAAAGTACATTTGTATCCTGCACGTGTTTGACATATACGCCGCCCGACAAGTCACATGAAAGTAACGGGAAATGTCACAGTATCCGAATGTCGCCATAACTGACAACCGCAGAAGCTTCTATGTTTACATTAAGTCATGGATTTCTGGCTAAATGCAGACGATAAGCCAGGTGCGAACTAGTTGCAGAACTTGTTGCTGAATAAAAGCATATTAACCATGTACAATTTTACTATTCAAACAACAGGGAACAGAAGAATTATTCAAGCAATCATCGGGCATAGCGGATGTGAGTAAGTAAAGTGCAAAGTCTGGGTTGGCCATCAGTCCATACATTCATAATTTGCATAGACCTTCATGACCAAGTTGCCCTAGTTCCGACGCCTGGCTTATTAGGAAAGACTCAAGAGAAAGGTGCTACTGAAATTAAATTTTCTAAATCACGCCTTCAGATCATGATGCAACATATACAAGCTTAAAATGTTCTGTAATAAATCAATAAAGGATTGGTCTGAATTTCCTTTGCCCTTCCATGACATATTTAGATGATAAACTCATATGACGGAATCAATTAGAATCATGCAGTTTTCGGAAGGGACACGTATTGCATACTAGTCACCAGCCAGGATAATCATTATAACATTTTATATTAAATATTCATTTTGTCCTGAGATGCGTATGGGACAGTATGTAAATTTACCAGGGTATACAGATATTGAAATTTATTGTTTACTATGTGTAGAGTTTTAAGCGTTGAAAGATACTGCTTAATCTCTTTTGCAAAGGGCAAAGGTAAAGTAAGTTTTGACATGAGATTTCTCTAAAAGTAAATAGGAAGTTATATACTGCACGTGCATACACATACGCGTTACAAATCGTTAAAAAGTACTGGTGAAATGTCATAGTGTCTGATTCATCAACTGCAGTAGCTGTCATGTTGATATTATGTCATCACTTCCTGTCACAATACATCCAACAAAGCCACACGTGAACTCTGTACACACCCTGGGGGTCACGTGATCAGTGCCAACAACGTAAAGTAGTTGCTCTTTACCACAATGTCGGCGATACGTCTATCTGGCACTGTAATATGTATTGCTATCATCCACTCCTGAAAACCCAGTAAAACAATTTGGGCGACCATCAGCCAGTAATGTTTGAAAATTTGTTTTGTAGCATTAATTATCTAGTATCCAAATTCCAATGCCCTTGCTCATTTGACGAAGTTCAAAAGAAATACGTTGTTTTGTTCAGAACGTACCCTCTTGCTGACTCAGGGATGTAGAATATACCTGAAGCGTTCTCCTGCATGCAGTTTGAGGCGTCTAATGGAGGCAGGAGCCAGTGATATATATATATATATATATATATATATATATATATATATATATATATATATATATATATATATATATATATATATATATATATATATATATGACACGCTACTAGAGGATGAAATCAAATCCCACTCCCACAAAAAATAAATAATAATTAAAAAAAAAAAAAAAAGATTCAATGCTGAAAAATAAAAAAATTCGCATGGAGCTCAAACTTGAAGCGGGGTTATGCGGTATATGTTCTTCTTCGCTATCCTATGTCGATTGTCAGAAAGATGATAGGCCAGTTGATTATTTTCCTAGAAACAATGACACGTTTTTTCTACCATTTTCTGCCGTAATGGACTTTCACAGAGAAAAAAAAAGCCCAGGTTTCATGAAAGTCATTTTTGGGTGAAACTTAAAGTAGTCATCTAATAGTTAGAAGTTTACTAGCTTTTTTGGTTTGTTTTTGTTTTTACTTTTTTTTTAAAATTTTGGACAACAAAATAGGAAGTTAACATGAAGCGCTGTTAGATTTTCAAATTGTCCTCTTCCATTTAAAAGACCAAAACATTAGTGACGAGATCTAGTTGAAAGAGTGAAGGTGGCAATACTACTAATAATAATACCATGTGTTGTTCCTTTCGTAGCCGGAATAGTAGTAGTAGTAGCGAGCTTTTGTATGATGTAAGTAGTAGTAGTAGTAATAGCAGTAGAAATAGTTGCAGCAATGGTAGTAGCAGAAGCAGCAACAGCAACAGCAGCAGCAGCAGCAGTAGTAGTAGTAGTAATAGTAGTACGAGAGCACAACAAGAATATCCACTAGCACATTTTGAGGTTTGTAAATATTAAATTTAATGGTATTTAGTAGAAGTAGTAGTAGTAGTATTAGTAGGAGAAGTAGTAGCATCATCATAAGTATTATAGTTCATCAAGGATATCGACTAGCACAACTTGCGATTCGTAAGTGTTTGATAATTGTATATTATTAAATGAGTGTTTTCGTATTGCCTTGTTATAGGTCCAAAGTCAGTCATATTGGCCTTGTTATAGGTCTAAAGTCAGTCATTGTGGCCTTGTTATAGGTCCAAAGTAAGTCATAGTGGCCTTGTTATAGGTCCAAAGTCAGTCATATTGACCTTGTTATAGGTCCAAAGTGAGTCATATTGGCCTGTTTATAGGTCCAAAGTCATTCATAGTGGGCTGTTATAGGTCCAAAATTCAGGCTCAAAGTCAGTCATATTGGCCCAAGTCTGGTTGTATTTGCATGAGGCAGCACCGAAGGCCTATACAGCCAGAGGTGGGCCACTATGGCATTATAACATGGCCTATACGGCCAGACGTGGGTCACTATGACATTAAAACAAGGCCTATACAGCCAGATGTGGGCCACTATGACATTAAAACAAGGCCTATACAGCCAGATGTGGGCCACTACGACATTATAACCTGGCCTATACAGCCAGATGTGGGCCACTATGACATTATAACAAGGCCTATACAGCCAGATGTGGGCCACTATGACATTATAACAAGGCATATACAGCCAGATGTGAGCCACTATCACATTATAACAAGGACTATACAGCCAGACGTGGGCCACTATGACATTAAAACAAGGACTATGCAGCCAGATGTGGACCACTATCACATTATAACAAGAGAAATGCAAATACGCCCATTTTACATTTCTATCCTTTTTTTTTTGGTAGGGGGTAGCGTCACTTTTAAGACGTTATTGGTTATATCATGATGAGGAAACAGAGCTAAGAGCCTTTCCCAAGGCCACCCATGGGTTACGAGCCCGAAGCCCTATTAGCAGAGCTGCTGCAGCTCCCTATTTTGATTAATTAGCTTTCAACTTCCTATACTATACAATTCAGAGTGTTATCATATAGATTAGAAATTGAAGCTGTTAGATGGAATAAGCTAAATAGGGTATCAATAAATATTTTTGAGTGTAATTTATATTCTAATGTAAGAAAAGTGACATTGATAACTATTATTCGAAGACACGAAATATGTCAATGTTTGCAGAGCTGATTAATTATGTTACCACGATACCACCATTAAGAAATTGTAAATCAACACATCAAAAACATTTACAATTAGAAATCAGAATATGTTTGCAGTTTTATAAATGTTTATTATATATTAGAAACTTATAATTTATATTTAATCGTATCATTGCTCTCTCTCTCTCTCTCTCTCTCTCTCTCTCTCTCTCTCTCTCTATATATATATATATATATATATACATATATATATATATACATATATATATATATATATATATATATATATATATATACATATATATATATATATATATATATATATATATATATATATATATATATATATATATAACACATATTTAACATTTTTACAGGATTTTAATCAGGATATGATTAATCTTTTGTAACCGAAACACCTTCTTCATGAATAAAGAGGTGAATATGATGTTTGTACATATTTTATATTGTAGTAATCGTCTTTTTGTAAGTAAAGAATAATACATTAAGATAAGTTGATTAATTGATTATTGTATAAACCATTCTTAATAATGTTCTACACTGTTTTGTCATGGTTGTACCAATTCTGTATCCTGACTGATGTTAGTGCACATTGAAATATAATATAAAACTATAAAACTATATTCAGCATGTTATAATATGGCATAGCCAGTTTTCAGTATATTACACTTGGCTGACTAATAAATGGTATACTACTAACCTCTTCTAGGGACCATATATATGTCCTGTATGTGTGTTAGTATACTACTAACCTCTTCTAGGGACCATATATATGTCCTATATGTGTGTTAGTAAATCTTCTAGGGACCATAGCTATGTCCTGTATGTGTGTTGGTATACTACTAACCTCTTCTAGGGACCATATATATGTCCTGTATGTGTGTTAGTAAATCTTCTAGGGACCATAGCTATGTCCTGTATGTGTGTTGGTATACTACTAACCTCTTCTAGGGATCAAATATAAATCCTGTATGTGTGTTGGTATACTACTAACCTCTTCTAGGGATCATATATAAATCCTGTATGTGTGTTGGTATACTACTAGCCTCTTCTAGGTATCATATATAAATCCTGTATGTGTGTTGGTATACTACTAACCACTTCTAGGGATCATATATAAATCCTGTATGTGTGTTGGTATACTACTAACCTCTTCTAGGGATCATATATAAATCCTGTATGTGTGTTGGTATACTACTAACCACTTCTAGGGATCATATATAAATCCTGTATGTGTGTTGGTATACTACTAACCACTTCTAGGGATCATATATAAATCCTGTATGTGTGTTGGTATACTACTAACCACTTCTAGGGATCATATATAAATCCTGTATGTGTGTTGGTATACTACTAACCACTTCTAGGGATCATATATAAATCCTGTATGTGTGTTAGTATACTACTAACCACTTCTAAGGGCCATATATATGTCCTATACGTGTGTTAGTAAATCTTCTAGGGACCATAGCTATGTCCTGTATGTGTGTTGGTATAGCTATTGCTATTTTGGGCGATAAAAGTAGTGTTTCTAATTGTTATATCGTTCCCGCTGTGTTCAAGAAACAATGCTAAAAATAAATTGCATTTTCTCTATACCAATGAAAAGCCAGCACTGATGAAATAAACACAAGGTTGAGCATGAATTGTGTCGCTGACAATGTTATTTTAAGCGATAGTACTAGAGTTCATGCATTAAATGCCGTTGCTATTGTTGTTTTTTAAAATTGTGTTATCGTAAAATAAATCTCATTTTCGCTGCACCGATGGAAGGCCATGAAACAAACTTTGGAACTAATGATATTAAAACACGTATATGTTTGTGTTGTGCCGCTACCAGTTTCATCGTAAACAAGCAGTTATTGACATAATTCCTGAACCCAAATGGCGGCAACTAAAATTTCTTCAAAGAGAAAGCGATAATTAATAACGACATGAGTCATATCATAAAATTGGTTAAAACGTTAACACAGAAATACGTTGTTACATATAGCGCCGCCTTCATTATCTGCGTAGGGTGGCAATACAAAACCAAGGAAGTAATAAAAATGTAAGGGGTAGAAAGATAAACAGGGTTAACAGGGGTAAATTGATGACGACGACGACGACGACGACGATGATGATAATGATGACGAGAGAGAGAGAGAGAGAGAGAGAGAGAGAGAGAGAGAGAGAGAGAGAGAGACGTTTTTTTTGCCTTTATAGTTCCTCTTTGACTCTGCACCTGTCTGTAACTCACATGCATGATACACCTTGCGTCCCGTAGAAGAGAGCGTTTAAGCAAATTACGCGCATTAATACCTCGTAATTCTCTTAGATATGCTAATCAGGGTATAGATAAAAGTCTAACTGAAAAAGAAACGTGATCATGAATAAACAGGTTGAACCATATGAAAGATTTCTTAGGTCCAGAGGGACTCTTTGTAGCATCTGTTTGATAATTCAAGTTGGTGTTCGAATTCAATTTATGCATACAATTTTACACAGATGATATATTTGATTGTAACCCGGTTGGTTGGGTTCAGTCTTGGAAGCAAGTGCGCTCTTGCAATGTAAAAAGGGGCGTGTTTACGCCAGATTTTGGTGCATATAGTGTTGTCATTTACGTTTATATTATTTTGCTGATAATGACAATCGCAGTGATGTAAACAACGAAGAATGCAGCTACAGCTGCGACATATATCTTCCGTTAAATATACTCCTCCTCTTCCGTTAAATATACTCCTCCTCTTCCGTTAAATATACTCCTCCTCTTCCGTTAAATATACTCCTCCTCTTCCGTTAAATATACTCCTCCTCTTCCGTTAAATATACTCCTCCTCTTCCGTTAAATATACTCCTCCGCAACTACCTTCATATACATTTTTCCCCATCCCATCTTTGTTAATGTTTCCGTATTGTTTGCCCGGAATGCGCTATTGGTTGTCATGCTGTTTGTTTTTAGCTGATTTAGATTCTACATTACTCTTTTTAGCCTTTGTTAAACATTTATGTAGACCCCTTCCTAACTATTGATGATACATAATTTTTATATGACAGACGTGCGATGGCAGCTATCTGCACCATTGAATAGTCTATGATTACAACATTACTATCACATTGCACTTGATTGCATAAATCTTTGTGTCTACTTTCTCTTGGCTTTGACTGTTCTCTTGGGTCTATCCCAATATTTAAAATAGTAATTCAGTTAACGTGAATTCCGATGTGAATCATTACTATTGAGAGACTAAATATTTGTGAATACGACAGGTATGCCCCCACCAATATGACACAAATTGTAGATCAAAGTTTTAAGTAGAAACAACGGCTATAAATCCATTAACTTATGTCGAAAAAAAGTGAAATTCAAAATTTGACCAAGACCATTTAAATTTAAAGTCTTATACCAAAGTTTGCTTCAACTCCTTCTATTTATATTTATTGAAAAAAATTGCGACAGAAGTGATATGACAGCACGGGACAGGACGAATGGAAATGGGTAACACTGTAGGACCTCTCCATGGATATTGTGAGAGCATAAAAATAAAAGTCAAAACTTAAGATTCTTTTGAATTATAAACTGAAACCGTCAGACATTTTCTTTTCTCTTCACCTCCAGTAAATACGCTCATCAATACTTTGCAGGAACATGTTTCTTTACGGAAGGAATGATTACATAGTCACATTGTTCTATATTACGGAAGGAATGATTACATAGTCACACCGTTGTATATTACGGGAGGAATGATTACATAGTCACATCGTTGTATATTACGGGAGGAATGATTACATAGTCACATCGTTGTATATTACGGAAGGAATGATTACATAGTCACATCGTTGTATATTACGGGAGGAATGATTACATAGTCACATCGTTGTATATTACGGGAGGAATGATTACATAGTCACATCGTTGTATATTACGGAAGGAATGATTACATAGTCACATCGTTGTTAGTAGTAAATATGTCGAAATGGCAATAGTAAAATTGACTGATGATACAAAACATTCAACAAAATCAAAATCAAACTAATTGACATTAGGTTTGGGCAAGACCTAAGAGATTTTAAAAAGAAGGTCATTTGAATTAAAATGTTGTGTCGGATAAATAGGTACCTTGTACTTGTAAGTAAGTAAATTTCAAGTAATATAACATAACGCACAGTTTCGAAACTAAATAGTAAACAGAAGAGATTCCAAACTATGAAAGTATTACTCCTACACTTGACGGGTTCGTTCTGGTTTGTGACGTTGCTTGTGGTATGTTATTAAACCATTCCTTGTCGCAGAGCTAGAGACTTTTACGGTAGCTAAATAGTCAGGCACCCCAGTTGTTTACCAAGAACTAAGTACTGTCTCGAAGAAGGGGCTTTACAAGAATATTCTATTGTCCAGCTTGTTTGATATTTTCTTGAGCAAATACTTAAGGTCGCCAATCCCCTTCAAGAGGATGAATAGTCAACACTTTTGAATTTCTTGACCTTGACTCATATCGTGTCTCAAGAGGGAGAAATTGTACGGAATCATACTTTCTCTTAGTCACCTGTATAAGTGATTTCACATATATGCCTGTATGGATTCTGGATGTTATCACTTAGATCGATAATTACTATTACCTCCGGGCCAGGAAAAGCTAATGATTCTGATGCTTTTTTTAAAATTTAAGCTCTGCGCTGAAAATAGAATCAGTCACCATCAATAATGAATTTTCTGTAAAACACATGGATAATGATAATTTATAGCGGCCATGAGTTCTGTAAAGTACCGCGGTTCACTTCAGATAAAATCGTTAGACTTTGTGGAAAGCTTTTTGTTTTCTTTTTTTTAAAAGTTTAGTTGAGTAGTTTTATTCTCTGCAATACATATATGTTCATTTTATGTAATTTTGCAGATATTTAACATTTGTACTGTTATATTTTATCTTGCTGTACTTCATTCTTACATTTATTTGGAACGCTTTGCCTTTGTAAAGTTTTGGTGTAGTAGGATAGGCTACAGCGGCGTGTCCTTGGGCAAGGCACGTTACCCCAATCACCTATACACTATATAATATACTTGTGTTATTGTGCCGTAAAATACCAAACCATACCAAACCCAAATCTATTCATCTTGTTACTGCTGCTGCTGGTACTACTACTACTGCTACTACTACTTCTACTGCCTGTACACAACTTGATTACTACAACTACTTCTACTACTACTACTGCTGCTTGCAGACAATTTGATTACTACTACAACTACTACTGCTTGCACACAATTTGATTACTACTACAACTAGTTCTGTCTGTAGACAACTTGATTGTTACTACAACTACTACTGCTTGTAAACAACTTGATTACTACTACAACAACAACAGCTACTACTACGACTACTACTACTACTGCCTGTGGACAACTTGATTACTACGACAACTACTACTACTACTGCCTGTGGACAACTTGATTACTACGACAACTACTACTACTACTGCCTGTGGACAACTTGATTACTACGACTACTACTACTACTACTACGACTACTACTACTGCCTGTAGAAAATTTGATTGCTACTACTAAAACTATTGGCTGTAGACAACTTAATTACTACAACAACAACAAAAACTACTACTACTGCCTGTAGACAATATATTTACAACAAAAACTACTACTACTGCCTGTAGACAATATATTTACAACAAAAACTACTACTACTGCCTGTAGACAATATATTTACAACTAAAACTACTACTACTGCCTGTAGACAATATATTTACAACTAAAACTACTACTACTACTATTACTGGCTGTAGACAACTTGATTGTTACTAATACTATTACTGCTTGTAGACAACATGAATATTATTACAACTACTACTGCCTGTAGACAACTTGATTACTACTACAACTACTACTGCTTGTAGACAACATGATTACTATTACAACTACTACTGGTTGTAGACAACATGATTACTATTACAACTACTACTGGTTGTAGACAACATGATTACTATTACAACTACTACTGGTTGTAGACAACATGATTACTATTACAACTACTACTGCCTGTAGACAACATGATTACTATTACAACTACTACTGCCTGTAGACAACATGATTACTATTACAACTACTACTGCCTGTAGACAACATGATTACTATTACAACTACTACTGCCTGTAGACAACATGATTACTATTACAACTACTACTGCCTGTAGACAACATGATTACTATTACAACTACTACTGCCTGTAGACAACATGATTACTATTACAACTACTACTGCTTGTAGACAACATGAATACTATTACAACTACTACTGCTTGTAGTCAACATGATTACTATTACAACTACTACTGGTTGTAGACAACATTAATACTATTACAACTACTACTGCTTGTAGACAACATGATTACTATTACAACTACGACTGCTTTTAGACAACATGATTACTATTACAACTACTACTGGTTGTAGACAACATGATTACTATTACAACTACTACTGCTTGTAGACAACATGATTACTATTACAACTACGACTGCTTTTAGACAACATGATTACTATTACAACTACTACTGATTGTAGACAACATGAATACTATTACAACTACTACTGCCTGTAGACAACTTGATTACTACTACAACTACTACTGCCTGTAGCACTGACGTAGCGAGGCAAAGTGCCGCCCAGGGCCAACTGCCAAAATTACGCCCTAACTCCATTCGTATTATTTATGATATATATGGTACTCTTACCCAAATTCCCGCCCCCTAGTAAGTGCAGCCCGGGGCCACCGCCTCCTTCGCCACCCCCCCACCCCCTCCCTCGTTACGCCACTGGCCTGTAGACAACTTGATTACTACTACAACTAATACTGCCTGGAGACAATTTGATTACTACAACTGCTACTACTGCGTGTTGACAACTTAATTACTACTACTACAACTAGTACTGCCTGTAGACAATTTGATTACCACTACTACAACTAGTACTGCCTGTAGACAATTTGATTACTACTACTACAACTAGTACTGCCATTAGTCAACTTGATTACTACTACTACAACTAGTACTGCCTGTAGAAAAGTTGATTACTACTACAACTACTACTGCCTGTTGACAATTTGATTACTACAACTACTACTACTGCCTGTAGACAACTTGATTACTACTACTACAACTAGTACTGTCTGTAGACAATTTGATTACTACTACAACCACTACTATTTCTACAGTAGACAGTTTGACGTAGATGCTGTTAATCGCGTGATGACAACGGGTGCGACTAATTCGCTGATCACATCAAAAACAACGACAACAATAATGAAGATAGTAATGACGATGACGATGACTCGTGATAAGTTGATAGCATACCTAAAATCACTCAAGAAACCATCAGAGATGTGCCAATGTAATTATTTATACGCAGGTACAAACGTAAAATACAGATCATGTATTAGAATACACGTTCGTGTTGGCACGCAACTTATCAATATTGGATTGCCCAGATTTAAAATTCCTGGATTAAGGTACACTGTTACCACATTATATTATATTTTATTCCTCCATATATCCTAACGAGATCGCAGTACATATTATATTTATTAGAATCCCTCCATATATCTTAATAACATTATGATATCACAGAGTATAAAAGCGTTCAAAGTTTCAACAATTTTAATACAAACACTAAAATCTTTAAGTGGTACCACAGAAGCCAAGGTCAAATGCATCTCTTATTTATATGACAACTTATATTTATAGATGTTAAATTTATCATGTCTACTTACTCCCCACACATGAAGGGTGTAAAGTGTTAAATAAACAGCCTTCGACCCGAAAAGTACTAGACAGAACACTAAATTGTTCAAATTGACTTTGTGAGACACACATTTACGAATGTACTACCAGCAATGTAAATATTTTTTACCTGTAAAAGAACGTGTTTATTATCGATTTTAGTCAGGAGTGTTTAATTTGTACGTCTTTTCTAAAATTGCTTTCATATTTACGGCAATGCAATCTGACCTGAAAAATAAAAATGAGAATTCCATACGCGTTAGAAATGTATAAATAATGAAAGGTTTAATCTTACAAACACAAAAATGGATGTTACGTACCCTTACACTCTTATAATGTTTATAAGCGTTGTCATTTTTAGTTCAATAGTAAGTATCCGCACTATTCCTGTAACAATAATGCTATGCTCGGAAAGAAGATAGGTTCCCAATATTATCAAAACTTCTTAGCATAAAACTAAGGCCAGGTCCCCAATATTATCAAAACTTCTTAGCATAAAACTAATGCCAGGTCCCCAATATTATCAAAACTTCTTAGCATAAAACTAAGGCCAGGTCTCCAATATTATCAAAACTTCTTAGCATAAAACTAAAGGCCAGGTCCCCAATATTATCAAGACTTCTTAGCATAAACTAAAGCTTAATCTCAAAACCCCAAATTGTGATGTGTTACTTTGAGTTAAAAAATTAGATATGCTAATCTGAGTAAAAATCCACATGTGCCAATCTGAGTAAAAATTTAGATGTGCTACTTGAGTACAATTTAGATGTGATACTTGAGTAAAAATGTAGATGTGCTAATCTGAGTAAAATCTTAGATGTGCTACTTTGAGTAAAAATTTAGACCTGCTAATATGAGTAAAAATTTCGATGTGCTACTTGAGTTAAATATTTAGATCTGCTACCTTTAGTAAAAATTTAGATGTGCTACTTGAGTAAAAAGTATGATGTGCTATTTAGAATAAAATTTTACATGTGCTAATTTGAGTAAAAATTTAAATCTGCTGATCAGAGTAAAATTTAGATGTGTTACTTGAATAAATATATAGATGAACTACTTTTAGTAAAAATTTAGTTGTTCTACCTTAGTAAAATTTAGATGTGTTAATCTGAATAACAATTTAGATGTGCTACTTTAATAAAATTTAGATCTGTTAATCTAAGTAAACAAATTCAGATGCGTTACTTGAGTAAAATTTAGTTATGCTGCTTGAGTAAAAATTTTGAAGTGCTATTCTGAGTAAAAATTTAGATGTGCTACTTAGAGTAAATTTCAGAGGTGCTACATTGAGTAAAACTTTAGATGTGCTACTTTGAGTAAAACTTTGGATGTGCTACTCTGAGTCAAAATGTTGATGTGCTACTTGAGTAAAAATTTAGATGTGCTAATCTGAGTAACAATTACTACTATGAGTCAAAACATTCATGTGCTGCTTTGAATAAAATTTCAAATGTACTATTTGAGTAAATATTTAGATGTGCTGCTTTGAGGACAAAATCAGATTTGCTACTTGAGTAAAAGTTTAGATGTGCTATTTTTAATGCAAATTTAAATGTGCTACTTGAGTAAAAGTTTAGATGTGCTAATCTGAGTAACAATTTAAACGTGCTAATTGAGTAAATATGTAGATGTGCTACTTAGAAAAAAATATTAGATGTGCAACTTGAGTAACAATTTAGATGTGCTACTTTTAGTAATAATTTAAATGTGCTAATCTGAGCAATACTTTAGATGTGCTACTTTGAATAAACATTTAGATGTGCTACTTTGAGTAGAAATTCAGATGTGCTACTTTGAGTAAAATTTTGGATGTGCTACTTTGAGTAAACATTTAGATGTGCTACTTTGAGCAAAAATTTAGATGTGCTACTTTGAGTAAAAACTTAGATGTGCTACTTTGAATTTAAATTATATGTGCTACTTTGAGTTAAAATTACCATGTGCTAATATGAGTATACATTTAGATGTGCTATCTTTGGTACAAATTTAGATGTGCTATTTTTAGTAAAATTTAGATGTGGTACTTTAAGTAAATATTTAAATGTGCTACATGGAGTAAGCATTTTGATGTGCTACGTTTAGTAAAATTTCGATGAACTACTTTGAGGTGAATTAGGATGTGTTACTTTTACTACAAATTTAGATTTGCTACTTTGAGCAAAATTAGATGTGCTACTTTGAGTACAAATTGTGACGTGCTATTCTTAGTGATTAAGATGTGCTACATCGATTAAGGTTTAGATGTGCTACTCTAAGCAGCAATTTAGATGTGATGTTTTAGGTAAATATTTGTATGTGCCACTTTTAGTAAATTTTAGAGGTGCTACTTTTAGCAAAATTTGGATGTGCTACTTTGAGGAGAATTTATATGTGTTACTTTTATGAGGATTTAAAATGTGCTATTTTGAGTAAAATTAGATGTGCTACTTTGAGCGCAAATTTAGATGTGGTACTCTGAGTACAACATTATTTGTATTACTTAGAGTAAAGTTGTGTTACTTTGAATATAAATTTAGATGTGCTACTTTCAGTATAAAATTAGATGTGATACAACGAGTAAATGCTAGATGTGCTACTTTAACTTAATTTGCGATATCAAAATTTAGTGTGCAAGCAGAAGAACAAGAGTTAAGAAAATTCTGAAAGTTTGATGGCTGTAACTTTATTCAGGATAAAATTATACAGTGCCAAAAGTTCGTACCTTCAATATGAACTTGGGTTTCTTGTTCTGAACATTTCGAGAATAATTGGACATATACTTCAACGTGCTTTTATAACTGATGTATTAAAGATCGAATATTTCAAAAGTGATTCATATATTATTCCTCTTTCAAAAAACATGGAATATTTTTCATCTTTATAATTCTTATTTATAATGTAAGCTGCTTCAATTTTGAAGTCTTTCCTTTGGGCAAAACGTTGGACAAATTTTGTTCTATATGAAATCTTGAAAGATACAATCTAGTCTGACGTTTTGTCATAATGAATAATAAAGAATTTTATAAGAATCAATTGACCATTTCAACAGTTTCAAAGAATATTGCATATTCAAACTGGTGCTCATATGTTTAGTAACCTCTGGATCGAGGAATAGTACAACACAAACGTCAATTGTTTTATGTACATTCCATTTCTTAATGCTTATAAATATAATTCTATTTTAGATCAACATCTATCTCTCTCTCTTATATATATATATATATATATATATATATATATATATATATATATATATATATATATATATATTAGCTAAGCTATTTAAAATACGCTAAACTTTATATATTGCTGTCACCGTTAGATTCAAATTACAAAGTTTAATTCTTTAAGGTAAGGGAAATACATTGGAAGGATATGTTGGTTCTTGTCCTCCTCTCTAAGTCATATATATATATATTCGACTCATTTTGACTGGTTCTTGTCCTTCTCTCTAAGCCATATATATTTGACTCATTTTGACTGGTTCTTGTCCTCCTCTCTCAGTCATATATATTTTTGACTCATTTTGACTGGTTCTTGTCCTTCTCTCTAAGTCATATATATTTGACTCATTTTGACTGGTTCTTGTCCTCCTCTCTAAGCCATATATATTGACTCATTTTGATGTCATCCTCTCTAAGCCATATATATTGACTCATTTTGATGTCATCCTTTCTAAGCCATATATATTGACTCATTTTGACTGGTTCTTGTCATCCTCTGTAAGCCATATATATTTGACTCATTTTGACTGGTTCTCCTCTCTAAGCCATATATATATATATATATATATATATATATATATATATTTTTTTTTTGTGGACTCATTTTGACTGGTTCTCGTCCTCCTCTCTAAGCCATATATATATTTGACTCATGTTGGCATTCTTTAGAAAGAAAGATTTCCGGAATATTTCACCAATGTAAAATAGGCTATAATAATAATGATGATGATAATAATAATAATAATAATAATAATAATAATAATAATAATAATAAAAATAATAATAAAAATAAATAATAATAATAATAATAATAATAATAATAAATAATAATAATAAAAATAAATAATAATAATAATAATAATAATAATAATAATAATAATAATAATAATAATAATAATAATAAGAAAGAAATGCCGTAAAATAGATTTGAATATTTTGTTATGTTTAAAAGATTATGCCGCAACACAAGCTCACACACAACTTGCGTAATTTATATTTCTTTATTTCCTTTGATTATACATGTTTATTATTGCATACAAAAACATTTTCGACAGGTAAAAAATGAGGACTTGTCGTGGAAATAAAGATGAAAGTAAGCAGTGGGTGCATTTGTAAATTTTAAAGGCCTTCAAATTAGGTTTACTGACTAGGAGACAAGCAGAGTCATAGCACAGTTTGTATTGTTTTACTGGAATCACCAGAGATTATTGCTTAAATCACTAGAGTTTATTGCTTGAATCACTAGAGTTTATTGCTTGAATCACTAGAGTTTATTGCTTAAATTATTGTTTTAGTAATTTTTACATTTCGATATTAAAGCTTATATCTTTCAATCTTTTCAGAGGTAATAAATTAGTTGAATTACAATGAAAACTAAAATACACCAACAAGTAATACAGTGATTAAAAGGATTCAGATCTTTTCTGGTTTTTGAGTACAATTTAAAAATCTTTACCAAAATTCAAAACTTTCACACAAATACAGCAGTCGAACATACTTTGTTTACTTAATTTTGCCATAGTTTTTTTTTTCTTTTCATTTAAGTGTCTCATGAAAGACCTTCTTCAGAATGACATGATCGGCGGCCATATTGGATTACAGCATGTATATTTTATTATTTATGATGTTGGAAGAATGTAGACTAAAATAAGGAAAATATTTTTTAAAAGTAAAAAATGTAGAAATTAATTATTTTGTTTGCTGATTTAGTCTCAGATTGACTTGTTAAAATAGCAAATTTTAGTTGAATTATTTCGGATCGCTGCAGGCTTGTCCACTAGGCGGGTAAAATTATGGGCACGAAGGCATACACTCGTCTGCTAGCATTCTTACTGAAAAGGGTCTACTAAGATTATTATCATCGTGATAATAGAATACTATAACAAGTCAACTAAATACATTTTAATAGATATGTACACAGAGAATGTGTGTTTGTGTGTGTGTGCGCGCGTGGTGGAGAACGTTAAGGGTTATAA
>JAQPZY010001418.1:1147500-1150000 GCA_029931535.1 Margaritifera margaritifera
GCAAAATTAAGACATTCTCTCAAACATATAGACCAAGTGTGATTATCTTTATACTTAGCGATGTACAGTGTAGACTACTAGGTAGGTAAATAGATTTAATGTATGTATGTGCGGGAGCCGAGGTGTCTTAGTGGTTAGAGTGGAGGACTCACGAACGAAAGGGTGCGGGGTCCAATCCTACAATTGGATCAACTCTGGTCGGCTACCGTGGTGTGTCCTTGGGCAAGTCACTTTATTTCAATTGCCTCGGCACTACATAACCTACCTGTGTTGCTGTGTCACAAAACACCAACCCAAACAGATTCAAAATCAAATATATGTACGTATGCATTTATGTATGTATATATACATATTGTGTGTATATTTCTACTGTAAATATATATATATATATATATATATATATATATATATATATATATATATATATATATATATACACCTATTTTTTGTAGATTTCAATTGTTTTTCTATACGTTTTATATATATATATATATATATATATATATATATATATATATATATATACGTATTGTATGCATATTTCTACTGTATGTATATACGTATTGTATGTATGTATATACGTATTGTATGTATGCATATACGTATTGTATGTACATTTCTACTGTATGTATATACGTATTGTATGTATGTATATACGTATTGTATGTATATTTCTACTGTATGTATATACGTATTGTATGTATGTATATACGTATTGTATGTATGTATATACGTATTGTATGTATATTTCTACTGTATGTATATACGTATTGTATGTATGTATATACGTATTGTATGTATATTTCTACTGTCTGTATATACGTATTGTATGTATGTATATACGTATTGTATGTACATTTCTACTGTATGTATATACGTATTGTATGTATATATATGTATTGTATGTATATTTCTACTGTATGTATGTATATACGTATTGTATGTATATTTCTACTGTATGTATATAGGTATTGTATGTATATTTCTACTGTATGTATACAACTATTGTATGAATATATATGTACTGTATGTATATTTCTACTGTATTTCTATTTCTTCTGTACGTATTGTATGTATGGATATATATATATATATATATATATATATATATATATATATATATATACGTATATTTCTGTTGTATGTATATACGTATTATGTGTATATATATACGTATTGTATGTATATTTCTACTGTATGCATACACGTATTGTATGTATATATATATATATACGTATTGCATGTATATTTCTATTCTATGTATATACCTATTGTATGTATGTATGTATATACGTATTGTATGTATATTTCTACTATATATATATACGTATTGTGTGTATATATATGTATTGTATGTATATTTCTACTCTATGTATGTATATACGTATCGTATGTATATTTCTACTGTATGTATATACGTATTGTATATACGTATTGTATGTATGTATATACGTATTGTATGTATATTTCTACTGTATGTATATACGTATTGTATGAATACATATATATATATGTATTGTATGTATATTTCTACTGTATTTCTATTTCTTCTGTACGTATTGTATGTATGTATATTTCTTCTGTATTGTATGTATGCATATTTCTTCTGTATATATATATACGTAATTCATGTATATTACTTCTGTATTATATATGTATATATATATATATATATATATATATATATATATATATATATATATAAACGTACGTATTGTATATATATTTCTACTGTATGTATATACGTATTGCATGTATGCTTCTACGGTATGTATATACGTATTGTATGCATATTTCTTCTGTATGTATATACGTATTGTATATATCTATATGTACGTTTTGTATGTATATGCATATATATATATATATATGTATATACGTATTGTGTGTATATTTCTTCTGTATGTATATACATATCCTATATATACGTATTATGTGTATATTTCTACTTTATGTATATATATATATATATATATATATATATATATATATATACCTATTTTGTGTATATTTCTACTGTATGTATATACATATTGTATATATATTCGTATTGTGTGTATATTTCTACTGTATGTATATACGTATTGCATGTATATTTCTTCTGTATGTATATACATATTATATATATATATATATATATATATATATATATATGTACGTATTGTGTGTATATTTCTACTGTATGTATATATACATATTGTGTGTATATTTCTACTGTATGTATATACATATTGTATATATATTCGTATTGTGTGTATATTTCTACTGTATGTATATACGTATTGTATGCATGTATATACGTGCTGTGTGAATATTTCTACTGTATGTATGTATATACGTACATTGTGTATATTTCAACTGTGTGTATGTATATACGTATTGTGTGTATATTATTTACGTATGTATATACGTATTGTATGTATGTATGTATGTATCTGCTGTATGTATATATGTATTTTATGCATGTATATATATATATACATATAGATATGCATTGAAT
>JAQPZY010001418.1:1152500-1270000 GCA_029931535.1 Margaritifera margaritifera
ATTTACTGAATTGGAGTTCGAGAAAGTAATTCTTATCTTTTATGCTCAGATCATTAGAGCCTTTAGCAAAGAACTATATTTCAAGGACACAAACCGTCTGTACTCGCGTATAAATCGAATCCAAATGCAAACAACATAGACCCTAATCTGCTGTCGCATAATGCGCCGGCAGATCAGGGTCTATGTTGTTTGTTCTACTGATTAGTCCTTACAAACTGCATAGACCCAGATCTGCCGGCTCATTATGCGACGGCAGATTTGGGTCTATGAAGTTTGCAGTTGGTATCGACTTATACGCGAGTATAAACGGTAATTCATTTAAATTGTTCCGTTCACTGATCAATACACGTAATTGATTTCGTTGCTCATATGGTAAATGTAGTAGATCATATATACTTACATCATTTATCATCCAAGACAGTGAGGATCAGAGTTGGTGCTAACAGAATGGTTTTTAAATGAGAATGAAGTCAAGTGCTGAATAAATATACTTGACTGTCCCGTTAATACCATAGTATAAGTACGTACGAAAATGCGAACAAAAAGCTTTCACTTTCTGAATGATCTAAGAAACAGGAAAGAATTAATTTTCATTTTTAGGATACAATGTGCTGCTTCCGGCTATTTTGCATGGCAAGTCTTTAACATCAATTACAGTTACGTCGCTATATAAAAACTGATGTGTGGTAATGCAAGAATATATGTAACTAAGGCATGTAGTGGGTTCAGAAACATGACGACCGTTTCTTGTCGTACAACCAGAACGGTTTTCGGTAGCTAAACAGATAGATCCCTGGTTATATACCGAGGGTTGGGTCTGAACAAGAAAATGCTATTGTCCAGCTTGTTTGATATTTTATTGAATCAACACTTGAGGCCGCCGATCTTCAAGCGGCTGATACGTCAACACTTTCGAATTATCAGACACTTAACATTTTACTAACCTGTACTCATTCCTTGTCAGCTTTCAGCCTGAAGAAATTACTAACCTATACTCATTCCTTGTCAACATTCATCCTGAAGAAACCGCGTAGATTTACACTTCAAATGACTGTTTTAAGAAATCCTTTCATATTTGTGGATCCAAAATACCACAAGTTTGCAATTAACCATTTACTTTTATAAATTCAAAAATGTCGTGTAAAACTGATATTACAATACTTTGATAAATTCAAATGTCGTGTAAAACTGATGTTACAATACTTTGATACATTCAAATGTCGTGTAAAACTGATATTACAATACTTTGATACATTCAAATGTCGTGTAAAACTGATATTACAATGCTTTGATACATTCAAATGTCGTGTAAAACTGATATTACAATACTTTGATACATTCAAATGTCGTGTAAAACTGATATTACAATACTTTGAAACATTCAAATGTCGTGTAAAACTGATATTACAATACTTTGATACATTCAAATGTCGTGTAAAACTGATGTTACAATACTTTGATACATTCAAATGTCGTGTAAAACTGATATTACAATACTTTGATACAGTCAAATGTCGTGTAAAACTGATATTACAATACTTTGATACATTTAAATGTCGTGTAAAACTGATATTACAATACTTTGATACATTTAAATGTCGTGTAAAACTGATATTACAATACTTTGATACATTTAAATGTCGTGTAAAACTGATATTACAATACTTTGATACATTTAAATGTCGTGTAAAACTGATATTACAATACTTTGATACATTTAAATGTCGTGTAAAACTGATATTACAATACTTTGATACATTCAAATGTCGTGTAAAACTGATATTACAATACTTTGATACATAAAAATGTCGTGTAAAACTGATGTTACAATACTTTGATACATTCAAATGTCGTGTAAAACTGATGTTACAATACTTTGATACATTTAAATGTCGTGTAAAACTGATATTACAATACTTATTCCTCTTCCTGCACCTCGTCCACACCTGTAAGGAAAGTTCTTTGTGTTCATGTAATGCTTGCATAGTTCACAAAAAAAATGTCATTGGGCAAATCTCATGCCAATATAATTTCGGCTTGTTTCTTTGTTTTTCTCTTTGTTTTGGGTGGGAGACAATGTAAGTTGAACATACGACATGTTAATAACTAATATGAGGAGTTATGCGAGTAAACGAGTCCGATTTTAATTGCTGATATCACACAGTAAATAAAAGATTTGACCAGAAGCCAATGGAAACTGTTACTCTCATTATTAAGATACATGCCCTTTATTATATATATATATATATATATATATATATATATATATATATATATATATATATATATATATATATATATATGTATGTGTGTATATATATATATATATGTGTATATATATATATGTGTGTATATATATATGTGTGTATGTATATATATATATATATATATATATATATATATATATATATATATATATATATATATATATATATATATATATGTATATATATATTGCTCCAACCAGGATAATACAAAATTCAGGGACCAGAAAAGTTATTTCGTACTTCGTGTTAAATGGGCTTTATTAATTTCATTTGACAGTTGTCAAAAAATAGCACAGTCGAAGATTGTGTCTTTACAATGTAAAGATACAGTGAATGATAATTGATGTCAATTAGTTTATCACTTTGAATTACCGTTGTGCCTGATTTATCACTTTAAGATATTCAACTAAATAGATCTGTTAAAGATTTTGACCTTTACAAAATAAGTTCATATTGATATCGAAAGTCTGTGTTGACGTAAATAAATACAGTTTTTGTCGGTAATCTACCAGTTCAAAGTCCAACATTCTTTTAAAAACGGTTTTACATTTTCCATAGACACAATAATACCATCATATATAAAATCGATACAGAGACTTTATTTCTCTTTTTCTGTTTGACGTCTTCATACTGAATAACCTTCTTAGTAAATTGACAAAACTAAGCAAAATCATCTTTGCAAAACACTTCAGAGCAGGCTTAGCCCAACCTATTCAAAAACGTTATTGCGCCTCTCTGATGCATACCAATTAAACCTTAGTTAATTGAGAGGAGAGAATTCATTAGTTTATATAATAAAGCACCTGAAAACTTTATTTCTGGAACAACGAGAACTCGATTATATAAGCAGAAAGGAGTCACAGGGCAGCATTTTAAAAGAAAAAAGAAAAAAAAAAAAAAACCCCGACGTTTCGTAATATAAGGTGATTCATAACCTTATGTGTAAAACGTGAATCTATAATTCCCTTCAGCGTATACGGGTTTACGCACAAAGCAAGTCGTACTAAACGGTAAAAAGGATGATTCCAGGGAGGAATTATTTATATATATCCATATTTTATTTCTTCTAGGGTCTTCGCATCATCGTCATGGAAACGCTTCAGCCAGGCAGCTTATACTTTAAAAGTAGTTCCTGAACTAAACAATTTGACGTCATTGTTATGTACTTCGTAGTTCACAGGGCGAGGTACAAACAGATTTTACACATCGGTATACAATGCCTGTACACGGAAACACATTTGCAAGACTAACATATCCACGAATCATGCACCACCGCAGTCACAGATAAAAAAATAAAAAAATAAATACAGAAATTGGATAACAAAATCGGTCACAAAACAATCACTTTAAATCTTATTCAAATCAATTTACTTTACAGCAATCCACTTCAACAGAGGCATGCACAGTGTGCCATTAAAAGTGTATATCAATGTATTGATGCAATGTATTAAGCTGACTATAACATTTGTATAATGGTTTTTAAAATTCACTCAATAGTCAATATAGAGACAGTGGCGGCGCGAGGGGGTTGGGGGTGGGGTGGGGCGCTAAGCGAGGGGGGGGGGCTCCACCGGGAGCGAGGGGGGGCTCCGCCGAGAGCTTTTTTTTGCAGCTGTAACCGGGGACTAGATGAAGTGTGTGTGTGTGGGGGGGGGGGGGAGTTGGAGGTTGGTAACTGACATAAGAACTGTTCTCTGTGGCAAAGTAGGGGCGCCGCTAAAAAACACTATCCCCGGGCGCCTCGAACTCTCGCGGCGCCACTGCATAGAGATTTTACGGTTGCGACATGAAAATGTGTTAATGCGATGATACAATACTTCTCTCTCTCTTTCTCTCTCTCTCTCTATACATAGATATATATATATATATATATATATATATATATATATATATATATATATATATATATATATATATAATATATAAGAAAAACAAAGTACAATCATCACAGTCGTATTGTATTTGTTCAATGAAATCTTTAGTGCATGGATTGATCTTAAGTAAGGTGACTCAGTTGCATATTCATTTTTATCACATAGTTGGTACACTTTACATACGGTGTTTACAGTTTATTTTTTTATATGTCAACACGTTAACATATCACTTTCTGTTAATTTGATTGGACCCAATAAGCCCATGAAATCCTTGCACAGTATTCTCTTTATTGATTGGCTGCTACCGTGGGAATTTTCCTTTGCCCACCTTCTGGAATCACTTTATTTTATTCTTACTATTAACAATATGGCGGCCATCTTTCCAATCGATAGCCGAATGGACATCGAGAAAAAGTTGGCGACTATACAACAAAATGCATAGAAGTGGTTACGTATGTCTGAATATGGTCCATTTACATAGAATTCTCAGAATGCCAAACTAAAAGTAGAACATGAGTAAACCCGCTGGACATTCACTTAGTTAAACCGAAGCAACAAAATCCACTACGTTGTCCAACACAAACATACTGAGTCCATGTAGAGAAACACCCGCGAGCCTATTGTAATGCAGACAGTCCCTTTGCATTGCTGTTATCACAAGGTATGGATCTTGCACCTCACCCTTAGGACAATCATGATTTAAATGTCAATCTATAGGATAAATAAACTCACCTTTCTTGTGAAGAGAATGTCGACAAATGCTGGTCTCTCAACTAACAAAAAGTTATCGAACCACAGCATTTTTCCAAATCAAATAATGCAAATATTCCGGTCACAAAACAGTCGATCTGGGAATCATTAGAGCCAGATGAATGCAAAGCGGCAACTTCATAATACCTTTACATTTAGTACTATTTCTGCATTCAGTAACCATATCTTCAGAGAAATAACCAAAAATTGGAATGATATTTCTTCTGCCATATCCAATACTTCATCTGTGGTGAAAATCCATGGAGGAATTAACACTTTGTTTGGCGGAAACGTTGTAAACATTCTCATAAAATCCATGTATATGGCGCCTCAACAACTCCAGCTGACCTTATGTGACATCACACATGAATTTCCATCAAAGATCCAGAAAAATGATGTTGTCCATGTCAAATGTTCTATTAACTGGAAGATCAGTTGCTCTTTGAATTGTAATTTGTATAAAACAAATCGACTTCTAAATGTTATTGGTTATCGAATTGTGCAAAATTGCTTCAACTCGCATCTGCGACTATTTTTTCATTCGCAAGAATTGCAAAGTGCCGCGTCTGAGCCATAATTAAATAAAATGCCGAAACTCATTTATTCCTCTTTCTATCTGGACTCGTTATCTTCTCAAAATCAAAACTATGTGATAAACAGAATCTCAAAAGGGCAATGATTTAATACTGAATTTATGAAACTCGTTGAATAAATTCAATAATAAATCATGACCCACTTGAGATCCTCTATATTTTGATGAAATCTGTCGTAGTGGACACTCCATGTAAAGAATACCTGTTCCAAGAGGACAACATATATATCTTTTCGTTGCTGAGGTAAATACGTCTAAAATTCAGTACAAACACCGTCCTTCCTTCTTATCTTTCCTACATTCTGTCTTTCAATTGTTAAACTTAGATGGGCAGGGAGGAGATAATTCGGTCATCTTCAAGTTTATTTATTTTTCATTTCCACTTATAAATATTCATGTGTATTTAGTCGTGTTTAGGGTTGGAAAGTTTTAAATTCTCCCTTTGCCAGAAAATTGTAAAGGTCAATCGGCCTTCAGAGGTCAGTTGTGTCCCGATTAGATGTCGCCACAGGAAAAGCCAGTCCTTATCATTTGGAATACCTCTAACCCTATCATGGATTAATTCTAAAATCGAGAATACCGCTACTTATTATTTAAATTTTTCAATCAATTTAAAATAAAACAACGTAATATAATTCGGCTTACAATTAATGATGTGATGTGTTTAATAACAGAATTTGAGATATTTAATTGTTTTCTTCTTTCTTCCTTTTTTGGGGGGTGGCGGTAGGATTTAACTGGGCTAAATTTAAAGTTCACACTACCATATAATGATTTTACGTAGGATTCTTCTCATATTCAGTATAAGATCTAATCCATTTAGAAGTTGGTATCGGATTTTGTTCAAATCAATATATGTTGTATTTGATATAAAATGACGAATTTGAAGGCTTAGAATATATTAATAGGAAATATATTTCTGAGCAATTGAAAAAATGTATTCATGGAACTACTAGTATCTGACATACTTTAATTAAAGAAAATACAAAAGTCTCGAGATATGTATTATTTTATTAATAATTATAGCAGTAAATCTTAGCCTATGTGAACAAGTTAGAAAAAAGGAATAATTACCTGTTAAAATGTTACTGAATATCACCCATAACTCTATTGTGATTTAATGGAGTACTTACCTGTCAAAATGTTAATGAATATCACCCATAACTCTATTGTGATTTATTGGAGTACTTACCTGTCAAAATGTTAATGAATATCACCCATAACTCTATTGTGATTTAATGGAGTACTTACCTGTCAAAATGTTAATGAATATCACCCATAACTCTGTTGTGATTGAATGGAGAATTTCGGAATCTTTTATTCGGATTACACTTTATTTTACCATCATCATGTCTGACAACAACATCAACAATAATACGAATAATAATAATGTAAAACAATTTGAAATTATATTATTATTATTATTATTATTATTATTATTATTATTATTATTATCATTATTATTATTATTATTATTATTATTATTATTATTAAATAGTCTTATTATTATTATTATTATTAAATAGTCTTATTATTATTATTATTAAATAGTCTTATTATTATTATTATTATTAGTAGTAGTAGTAGTAGTAGACGTAGTAGTAAAATATTGATATTATTACTTCAAAATTAATAACTATTGCTACAAATAAATTTTCGATACTATTATCAGAAACGTTTCCTACTGTCAGATTGATTATAAAGGAATAAAAAAAACACACGATATGAGAATAATAACTAAATAAATTTAGAAAGAAATAAGACAAGAAAGAAAGAGAGAAATCTATGTTTTAGAGATTTTGGCCCCAAAGGGCACAATTCCACTTTTCCCATGTCAATCAATTTAAATAAATTAACTAAAGTTCTAAAAAAAAGTCAAAATAAACTATAGGACTCAAGTAAAACCAATGCCTTTGTTTGCAACACGAAATTTAACTAAATAATTAGATACAGAAATAGTTCATGTTTGAATAAAATATATGTTGTCAACATAAAATGTTATGATAGCGGCACACACACACACACACACACACACACACACACACACACACACACACACAATGTGTCGGTAAGGAAACAAGAACTAAAACGGCGAAACAAATTCTTTCTCTGTGTTTGTTGGACTGCATCTTCTGGTGGCGTTATAGGTCAAGTTCAAGAAAAGTAATTGAGTTGATACAACCTTCCCAATCATCATCTTTTCATACCATAGTTTGAATGTTCTGCTATTTTTCAAACATAGCAAGCGAATGAATTGACCACTACTGACTGATGTTACTAAGGTAGTCCAAATAGTACATATGAAATTCAATGTCACTGGTATTGGTTTGTATGGCTGAAATGTCCGACCACAAATAAGACACGTATATATCTTTGTACACAAGCCATATAAATCTGCACGCTACTTCTATGTCAAGACATTTAATTGACCGATGATCAAACTATTTCTTTATGCTAATATGTTTTTATATAGAATCATGACATCCACAAGAGTAATTGACTAATTATAACTCCACCCACTTTGTCTGTCAAACTTGAACAAATTACAAATTCCGATTGACCTCTGTTATCGACTTTGTGTTATTGATATCGGATTGATTGCAGATACATTGATTGTTGGAGTTTTAGGGTCTGATACTCAGATACCAATGTGACTGTAACTACTTATAAATACGATTTCAAATTAATACTATTTACCTCTCTTTCTTTCTTTTTTTCTCTCTCTATCTCTCTCGTATTACTTCAATATTTATTACATAATTTTGATGAAAATTTTAAAATATGCTTGAAACTCGTATTTATTTATTTATTTATAACAAGAAAACATTTCATTTTGAATAAAATACTATGCTAATAAGCAGGACAAGTTTTCTTCTATTCCGGCGATTGGTCTATTAAATATCTAAACTTAGTGTGGTAATATAGTCATGGCGATAGGTTTATTAAATATCTGAACTTAGTGTGGTAATATAGTCATGGCGAGAGGTCTATTAAATATCTGAACTTAGTGTGGTAATATAGTCATGGCGATTGGTCTATTAAATGTCTGAACTTAGTGTGGTCATATAGTCATGGCGATGGGTCTATTAAATATCTGAACTTAGTGTGGTGATATAGTCATGGCGATTGGTCTATTAAATGTCTGAACTTAGTGTGGTCATATAGTCATGGCGATAGGTTTATTAAATGTCTGAACTTAGTGTGGTAATATAGTCATGGCGATGGGTCTATTAGATGTCTGAACTTAGTGTGGTCATATAGTCATGGCGATAGGTCTATTAAATGTCTGAACTTAGTGTGGTAATATAGTCATGGCGATAGGTTTATTAAATGTCTGAACATAGTGTGGTAATATAGTCATGGCGATAGGTTTATTAAATGTCTGAACTTAGTGTGGTAATATAGTCATGGCGATAGGTCTATTAAATGTCCGAACTTAGTGTGGCAATATAGTCGTGGAACGGTCATTTCTTTTAAGTTCTATTTGAATTATGATAGGAGCCATGACCATTCTAGGTTTTGTTTGTAACTATGCGCTTTAAAAATTCAAGATGGGTACAAACTCATCACAATTGCATTCACCCTGTTCGCAGTCAGCAAATACTGCAACCGATTCCGGACCCATCTATCCAATTTACTCTCCAATTTGTAGCATTGGCTGATGGACGATGTCTATTTCTTATGGTGAACGTGTTTTGGCATGATCGTACGTATAATTAATCTGGTTTATCAAGGGTGATAAGGCGGTATCTATAACATATATCTAAATAAGGCCTTGTTATCGTTTATTAAACACGGCAGGGCCAGATTTTGCTAATGTCTCGCTTGGAGGCAGGTGTCAAAAGAAAAGAAAGAAAGATAGGAGATAAATAAATCATATTTAAGCATCATAAAATGCTAAGATGAGTTGCTAACAACCTATCTCTTCCTAACATGTCCATATAGATTGCAAAAGTAATGTGAAAACGGAGAAAAGACAATTCGACTTGCCGCCACATTGTACGATTTATTTTCCAAAGCAAGTTCGAGTTCCACGTATACGTGTCAGATTTATACATACTCCGGAAATATTATCTCTGGAATAAGTATCCAAGTAACTTGGGTACGTGTCAGATGTATACATACACCGGGACGACATATAATCTCTTGAATAAGTATCCAGTTTCTTGCGTACTTGTAAGATTTATACATACACCGAGACTTATTATCTAAGTATCCAAGTAATGCAGACTTTCACTTCAAAGAGCTCAGATTTGTAAAAGTGTCCTTAAATGTGTTGCTATCTTGTTCAAAGTTTATGTAATTGCTAACTTATGTGTATGTGTTTAATGGTGTGTGTGTGTTTGTGTGTGTGTGTATTTTCCCAATTCCTCCCTTTTTCTCGTTCTCTTTTGCTAGAATATGAACAGTAGAATAATATGAAGGACCAGGATTGTATTAACTATCACCACAAAGTGTTAATAACTGCAATACTGCATGAATATAAAAAAAACTTCAAAGTCACAAAACTTTTACAGTATTTTAAAACGGAGAAAAGCTGATAAATTGAGAAAAAAAAATACTGAATGATTTTTAGCTACGTATATTTTTTTGCTGTAAGATTCATTCATATGATGCACATAACATGGACCAATATACATGAAGACAGTCTGTAAACCAAGAGTCACGAAGTAGGATACAATGCTATTTACAGGATAAATTATAGCGAATACGACCTATCACTGATTTGTACTGCCATCATTACTATTACTCACAGCAAGGCAATAGAGAGAGAAAACATTTTACCTGCCAATAAAAGTTGAAAGTAGGACGTTGTCTCCTCAAAAAACAACTTTCGCCCCCCTTCCCACCCAACCCCAACTTCCAGGTACCGTTGCCCATACGACTTTTCCTAACGGTGCGCTACAGTGATAGAGCTAACCTAAAATTTACCATTGTCCATATCTCTTTCCTTATGGCGTGCTAGATTGGTGGCGCTAACCTAAAATTTACCGTTGTCCACGAGCTGACCTAAAATTTACTGTTGTCCATATGACATTTCTAATGGTGTGCTAGATTGAAAGAGCTAACCTAAAGTGTATGGTTACATTTTTACTATCCCAAAAGTAGCCTTAAATGATCAAACTTTCCACACGACTACGCTACTAAATGAATCGACACATAATCGTAGCGCAGTTTTTTGAAAGTGTGATTTATTAACATTGTAAGGATCGGGTGAGATTAACAATCCAAAAATACTTTATTTATATAGGATGACATAATCGGTACCTTCACAAACTTACAAACCTTTTTCCACTGAAAACTAAATAATTTACATTTCAAACATCCCATCTTTATCAGAATGGGGTGAGTGGGTGGGTGTTCATTAACTTAATCGCTTTATAAGCAAGATATATATAAGAAATGTTCATGCTGTATTGGGATATATATGATACGTTCTTTTATTTTCCCTCAAGCATATATAATAATCATTTTAATGAACGGAATTAGAAAACAGTAAATCTAAACTTTCAAGTTAGTCAAGTCTACAGATAAAAATGTATGTTCATTTTGTAAAAGTTTGAGCAGATTCTGGCACATTATAAAACCATTCTTTTATTGCAGAACAAAACTTTGATATGTTTTATAATCGATGGGTTGATGCTTTTTTCTTTAAGACGCAGAGGCGTACCTGAATAGATAAGGAACTCAGTTATAAAATTAAATATGATTTATGCCTAATCATCAAATGAGTTTCTGAATTTATTTGAATATGATGTTCTTGATTTAGAATCTCCAGCAAAAAAAAAAAAAAAAAAAAAAAAAAAAAAAAAAAAAAGAAAATTATAGAAAAATAAATATTATTAATAAATAATAATAAAAAAATATAAAAAAAATAGTACGTTTTAGAAACAGTTCCCACATAATTAGTACACAACAAGTTTTCCATTTTCTCGAGATAAGAATTATACATTAGGTATTTCGAAAGGTTATGACCCTGGTTCAAGTGACTAAAACAATTGCTACAAAACAGGATAAATAGTGATGTGGCGTTCAAATAGGTCTTTCTCCTGCTGAAACAATGCGTCGTTAAGCGTATGATGTTGATAAGAAAGCATCCCGCGGGGATCAGGTAACAGGAGTGAGACATTGAAGAGCGGTCATTTCAGGTCATGGCTACCGGTTTTGTTTCTCCCGTTGGATATGTTTATCTAAAGTGGACGGGAATCTGGGTTCTACCTTTACTAATGAATAAGAACACCGTATCAGAATGAACTATCTCTTCAGGCGGAAGGAGTTCCAATCATCAGAAATAAGGATGGTGTTGCTACTTGAAGAGTAACGTTACAATACTTACAATAAGACGTATCTGACACCACTTTTAGGGCCATTTTTCTTGATTGAAAATGATATATCTTGGTGGATCATTTATTGCATGCATACTCATAATATGGTCTTACACGAGGAACCTAAACTCTCTGGTGTAGCTTGTTCGGACGTGATCGGACCTGGTCCCGTATTCTAAAGAAATTTTTGAAGCACACGAGGAACCTAAACTCTCTGGTGTAGTTTGTTCGGACGTGATCGGACATGGTCCCGTATTTTAAACAAATGTTGAAGCACACGAGGAACCTAAACTCTCTGGTGTAGCTTGTTCGGACGTGATCGGACCTGGTCCCGTATTCGAAACAAATTTTGAAGCACACGAGGAACCTAAACTCTCTGGTGTAGCTTGTTCGGACGTGATCGGAATTGGTCCCGTATTCTAAAAAAATGAAGCACAAAACCGAAGCTCAACCTAAAAACCCTTTAATCATATATATTACACACATGTAGATCAAATTCATTGAAGCTTCCCTTAGTTGTAGAAAAGCCGACACTCAGAAGAATGTGATATGTGAGTAATTCTAAATTAAGGACGGATAAAAGAGTTTTAACGCGCATATTTCAGTGCATTGATCTGATTTTCGTCGTTGTACGAAGATTTTGTTGAAAAATATGAAGGTATTGGTGAGTTAACAAGAAATATATCCATTTGGGTTTAATACATCGATTATCATAAAGACATTAGAATCATTAGATGTACTTCGGTTATAATCACGATACACAAAATGTGATCGTTTACGACAAGTATCGACTAAGTGCTTGTAATACACAGGGTTTGTTGGCGGTGCTAAAACCATTACAACAGAGTAACAGAGTTTGATGCGTTCGAAAAACATGCCGAGGAGGGAATCAGTGTGATGTTGTAATTGTCGAACCCTAACATAATTAAATCCAAATTTTAATAACATCAGCTGCAATGAAATGATTGAAATATAGTAATATCAGTATAAAATGACCAATTATCACTTACCTTCCTTCACTGTACAGTTATATAAACAGTTGTAGTATCTTGAGATAAATAACGGGGAGGGTAAACTTTTATGCAAATTTTGGAAAATATGGAATATACACGATTAATGACATGAACATTTGAAACTTCTCTTCGGTAGAAATAACTTTTATTTTTTCAGCTTTGTCGTAATGAGTACAGTTTTCAATTTTCAGCTCTTATTATCTCATTCAGTATATTACCAGCTCTTATTTACCTCATCCAGTATATTACCAGCTCTTATTTGCCTCATCCAGTATATTACCAGCTCTTATTTAACTCATCCAGTATATTAGCAGCTCTTATTTACCTCATCAGTATATTACCAGTTCTTATTTACCTCATCAGTATATTACTAGCTTAGCTAACTAAACAACAAATATGGAGAGTGTCTCTTTTAAGAGTTATTTTGAACGAATGAACTCCCCTGATTGGGTAAATAAAATATTTAAGCAATCTCTTTGGAAACTGTTATTTCATTGTATCTTTTTCAAACAATGGGCCAGTGATTCGACTTTCAACAATTATGTTTCTTTTAAGGGCATCCTATTTTTGAAGAAAGTTATCGCTGTGACTCCTTCTTTGTATTAATTATTTCAACCGTACACAAACTTCTCGTCTCATGGAATAGTTTTCAAACAGATCTCTTTGATAAATCGAAGTATACCCGCCGTCCTTAATGAAAATCAAGTTCATACTGGTAACATATTCCGATTATGAGGTTACACGCATGTGACTTGGCTTGGACAGACATGAACACAAATGATACGATTAATTGACCTGGACCGATATGAACACAAATGATACGATTAATTGGCTTGGACCGACATGAACACAAATGATACGATTAATTGGCTCGGACCGACATGAACACAAATGATACGATTAATTGGCTTGGACAGACATGAACACAAATGATACGATTAATTGACCTGGATCGACATGAACACAAATGATACGATTAATTGGCTTGGACAGACATGAACACAAATGATACGATTCATTGACCTGGATCGACATGAACACAAATGATACGATTAATTGACCTGGATCGACATGAACACAAATGATACGATTAATTGACCTGGATCGACATGAACACAAATGGTACGATTAATTGGCTTGGACTGACGTGAACACAAATGATACGATTAATTGACTTGGACCGACATGAACACAAATGATTGGATTAATTGATATGTAAAATATAATCATATCTCTGATTTAAATTAAAGTGAATTTAAGGAAAAAAAGGCAATTTGTGTTTTTAAATTAAGAAATGGCAAAATTAACGCGGAAATGTTCCCATTCTTGACGCAAATGTGATCTTTTGTTCCAAAAGTTTATTTTGATGCTTCTCTTTCTCGCCTTCAGCTTCCCATCTTATTGTACCACTTTCAAAGTAATAAATACAATTCAATGTAGAAAGAATACATTCATGTTTGGTAGCAATTTCTGTCATATCTGCAATCATTTTATGCTGTTGCTACAATTGCAAATCAGTGAAAAAGGTCATTCTAGAAAAATATATGCATGTATTAAAAATAAAATTTACTCTGCTCCTATAAATCCCATAAATCATAATATATATATATATATATATATATATATATATATATATATATATATATATCTTTCTATGTATATATTTGTATATGTATATATATATATATATATATATATATATATATATATATATATATATATGTTTGTGTGTATGCATTTATGGATGTATGTATGTACTAATCTTATCTTTATTTCCGTAAGTGCACTGTTTTTTTAATAAAAAATAATAATAATAATAAAAAAACATAGGGTGCATGCTAATGTGATGAACATTAAATAAAAAAAAATTCACAAAGATTTTGGTTATTCTCTCAAATTAATACGCTTAAAATTAACGTAAAATTACATCTTAATTGATCCAAGACGCTTGTATCTATAACTATCAGTTCCATAAAGATAAAGTATTAATTAAGTGAAACACATTTTAACATGCAAAGGCCATGCTAAATTTACTAATACAAATGAGGAGCTATATGTTACTAACCACAGGGTGGTTTCCTTCGCCTGCAGAGTACAATTAAAATGGAGTTATCCTCAAAAGATAATAGTTACAAATTAGTACCGCCAAAAGCTATTCATATGACACTAGCAATAAGGGATCAGTTTCCAGCTGCTGTGTGTGGTTCATACCAGGAATGCGCTTTTGGCAACCAATGAGAGCCCTATCAGAAGAGCATGGCCATTAAACATTACATATAATGCAAGGTACCCTCAAAATGACTTTTTCTAAAAGCAACATTAATTATATTAGAATGTACTGGGACTTATCTGAAACACGACAGAGTATATAACTTAATCGAAAGTGGCAAATAATTGAAGTTTAAAAATCGATTACTAATCAGCGCATGTCATAGCATCAACAATTTAACATACGTTCTAGAACACTCTTTCCGGTAGGTGGATACATTCCGTTTGCTTGGATCTCACCTTTAATCCGGCCTTTAATTCTCAAAAATATCCAGTGCTTAAATTGTACATTTTCTCAAAATTAATCATATAAAAAACGCAAGAAATACTTAAACAAATATCAATTTTCTCTGTAAATTCCTATTCAGTCTCAACTTTGTTGGAACCATGAAAGAGCCTGACTGAAATCGAACGAATAAAGCAGGAGTGTTTTTAAAAACTGTCGCTTTAATTGATGACATCACGGAGGGTGGTTATATCAGGCATGAGAGTGTTCATCTAGCTAATGTCATGTTGTATGTGGCGTGGGTGGTAATACTAGGCGTGAAAGTGTTCATCTAGCTAATGTCATCTTGTATGTGGTGTGGGTGGTAATACTAGGCGTGAAAGTGTGGATCACGCTTACCATTGGTCTATGGCTGAAACGCAAAATGCTATTTCAAATGTCAACAAATGTCATTGTCTTTCTCACATTCATATTGAATGGAAAGAAAAAGAAGTCATTTTGATGAAAAAAGAAAAAATTACCGCATAACTATCATTATTATTAATATTTTGTTTTTAGTTCAAAAGGTCAAGAGATAAATGTTGTAAGGTATCCATTTTCTTTTAGGAGTATAATTTGTGCCAATATAACTTCCGCCACTATCTACAGCTGTAACATGTAAAAATATTTATTAATAAAGCAACCTCTACAAGATTTATTGTATGTCCCTTTTTGTTGCTGCGCAAGTTTTATCGCTTTATATTACTACACTTAAATACACATAATTATCTTTCTATGGATAAAATATAATCATGGAGTTTAGTTCCATTCTTATCATGAACGCTGATACCTTGCTCCTGGAAACTTCTTGCTACAGTTTAATGGTGTGTATGTGTGTGTGTATGTGTGTGTGTGTGTGTGTGTGCGTGTGCGCGCGTGTGTGTGTGTTTCTGAGGTTTCTGATGTTGTTGCTACAGTTGAATGGTATCTTTGTGTGTACATATGGGAGGTTTCTGTTGTTATTACTGCACTTTATTGGTATCTTTGTGTGTACATATGGGAGGTTTCTGTTGTTGTTACTGCACTTTATTGGTATCTTTGTGTGTACATATGGGAGGTTTCTGATATTGTTGCAACAGTTGAATTGTATCTGTGGGTGTGTATGGGAGGTTTCTGATGTTGTTGCAACAGTTGAATTGTATCTGTGGGTGTGTATGGGAGGTTTCTGATGTTGTTGCAACAGTTGAATTGTATCTGTGGGAGTGTATGGGAGGTTTCTGATGTTGTTGCAACAGTTGAATTGTATCTGTGGGTGTGTATGGGAGGTTTCTGATATTGTTGCAACAGTTGAATTGTATCTGTGGGTGTGTATGGGAGGTTTCTGATGTTGTTGCAACAGTTGAATTGTATCTGTGGGTGTGTATGGGAGGTTTCTGATATTGTTGCAACTGTTGAATTGTATCTGTGGGTGTGTATGGGAGGTTTCTGATGTTGTTGCAACAGTTGAATGGTATCTTTGTGTGTGTATGTGAGGTTGCAGATGTTGCTATTATCTGGTTACTTATACATCATGCTTTACAATGACTTATACTTGGACAATATTAAGTTACTGTAATATCTCTATGTGTACTTAATATGTAATTTATTCACAGCATATACGTAATATAGACACCACCTGCTCCGGATTGGACTGGCCAGAATGAGAGAATTTTACCTAGACCCAGGCTGGTAGCAGAGTGAAGCAGATAAATGTGTCATTTGGCGCTTGAAAAACATCTAGAATTATACCAGTCTTATCATCTCAAAAGCAGTACTTGTCTCATTCTGGCCTCGAACCGTGACTGGTTCTGATTGCTTTAGCTTGGGATAAGGTCAGCTGTCACTTGAGGACAGTCAGAAGAGTGGTACTTGCTCCTAAAAGATACTTCCTGTGAAGGATGTCATGAAGTCATTAATTAAAGAATTTTGGGATTATGTTCCAGGTTACAGTTTAAGGCTACATTGTATTAAATATAAATGCAGTTCTGTAAAACCAGTTCAGATAGGATGCACTCTTGGAGTGCCATTTCATTTTTTGTTTACTCCTCTTGAAGCGCAGATTTCAGCTCAGCTCACACATAAGGAGGATGTACAATGCTGACCTGTGGTCAAAGGGTAATAAAGCACTTGAAACACCTACTTTGCAGTAAAGTGACCCAAGATGTTAAAATAAGGTGGTTGATTATCTCTTGTAATCACAAGAAATCGATTTAACAAGCTTTTCTTCACGGTTATTAGCAGTCGCCGGTAAACTGGGTATCCAACTGAACTCTCCTAGTTATCAAACTCCCTAACTATTGTTCAAAGGACACCCATGAGAGAGACCCTTTTACAAAGCAAGGTAAGCCTATACAAATCGGAATGAAAAAAGTAAAATCTGAATTTTAGAGGCAAGCAAGCATTCAAAAAGAGATTAGGAAAGAAAGAATTCTTAGGTCAGTAGATTTTCAAACCGATGTTGATAATATTTCAAATAATCATAATTTAAAGAAACGGATATTTGCAAAATTAAAACTTACAAAGAGTATCGAAAGCCAATTAAGTGATTGTATATTCTGAGACAAAACAAATCTCGTATATAGTATTTGGATATTTGTATATTCTGAGACATAACAAAGCACGTATATAATATTTGGATGATTGTATAGTACGTATATAATATTTGGATGATTGTATAGCACGTGTATAATATTTGGATGATTGTATAGCACGTATATAATATTTGGATAATTGTATATTCTGAGACCAAACAAAGCACGTATATAATATTTGGATCAGAAATATATTCTGAGACATAACAAAGTACGTATATAATATTTTGGATGATTGTATAGCACGTATATAATATTTGGATGATTGTATATTCTGAGACATAACAAAGTACGTATATCATATTTGGATGATTGTATTGAACGTATATAATATTTGGATGATTGTATATTCTGAGACATAACAAAGTACGTATATAATATTTGGATGATTGTATATTCTGAGACATAACAAAGCACGTATATAATATTTGGATGATTGTATAGCACGTATATAATATTTGGATGATTGTATAGCACGTATATAATATTTGGATGATTGTATAGCACGTATATAGTATTTGAATGATTGTATAGCACGTATATAATATTTGGATGATTGTATAGCACGTATATAATATTTGAATGATTGTATAGCACGTATATAATATTTGGATGATTGTATAGCACGTATATAATATTTGAATGATTGTATAGCACGTATATAATATTTGAATGATTGTATAGCACGTATATAATATTTGAATGATTGTATAGCACGTATATAATATTTGGATGATTCTATAGCACGTATATAATATTTGGATGATTGTATAGCACGTATATAATATTTGAATGATTGTATAGCACCTATATAATATTTGGATGATTGTATAGCACGTATATAATATTTGGATGATTGTATATTTTGAGACCAAACAAAGCACGTATATAATATTTGGATGATTGTATAGCACGTATATAATATTTGAATAATTGTATAGCACGTATATAATATTTGGATGATTGTATAGCACGTATATAATATTTGGATAATTGTATATTTTGAGACCAAACAAAGCACGTATATAATATTTGGATGATTGTATAGCACGTATATAATATTTGGATGATTGTATAGCACGTATATAATATTTGGATCAGAAATATATTCTGAGACATAACAAAGTACGTATATAATATTTGGATGATTGTATAGCACATATATAATATTGGATGATTGTATGTTCAGAGACATAACAAAGTACGTATATAATATTTGGATGATTGTATAGCACGTATATAATATTTGGATAATTATATATTCTGAGACATAACAAAGTACGTATATAATATTTTGGATGATTGTATAGCAAGTATATAATATTTGGATAATTGTATATTTTGAGACATAACAAAGCACGTATATAATATTTGGATGATTGTATAGCACGTATATAATATTTGGATGATTGTATAGCAGGTATATAATATTTGGATATTTGTATATTCTGAGACATAACAAAGCACGTATATAATATTTGGATAATTGTATATTCTGAGACATAACAAAGCACGTATATAATATTTGGATATTTGTATATTCTGAGATATAACAAAGCACGTATATAATATTTGGATATTTGTATATTCTGAGACATAACAAAGCACGTATCTAATATTTGGATAATTGTATATTCTGAGATATAACAAAGCACGTATATAATACTTGGATAATTGTATATTCTGAGACATAACAAAGCACGTATATAATATTTGGATAATTGTATACTCTGAGACCAAACAAAGCACGTATATAATATTTGGATGATTGTATAGCACGTATATAATATTTGGATGATTGTATATTCAGAGACATAACAAAGTACGTATATAATATTTGGATGATTGTATAGCACGTATATAATATTTGGATAATTATATATTCTGAGACATAACAAAGTACGTATATAATATTTTGGATGATTGTATAGCAAGTATATAATATTTGGATAATTGTATATTTTGAGACATAACAAAGCACGTATATAATATTTGGATGATTGTATAGCACGTATATAATATTTGGATGTTTGTATAGCACGTATATAATATTTGGATATTTGTATATTCTGAGATATAACAAAGCACGTATATAATATTTGGATGATTGTATAGCACGTATATAATATTTGGATGATTGTATAGCACGTATATAATATTTGGATGATTGTATAGCACGTATATAATATTTGGATATTTGTATATTCTGAGATATAACAAAGCGCGTATATAATATTTGGATAATTGTATATTCTGAGACATAACAAAGCACGTATATAATATTTGGATAATTGTATATTCTGAGATATAACAAAGCGGGTATATAATATTTGGATAATTGTATATTCTGAGACATAACAAAGCACGTATATAATATTTGGATATTTGTATATTCTGAGATATAACAAAGCACGTATATAATATTTGGATATTTGTATATTCTGAGACATAACAAAGCACGTATCTAATATTTGGATAATTGTATATTCTGAGATATAACAAAGCACGTATATAATATTTTGATAATTGTATATTCTGAGACATAACAAAGCACGTATATAATATTTGGATAATTGTATATTCTGAGATATAACAAAGCACGTATATAATATTTGGATGATTTTATAGCACGTATATAATATTTGGATGATTGTATAGCACGTACAATATTTGGATGATTGTATAGCACGTATATAATATTTGGATGATTGTATAGCACGTATATAATATTTGAATAATTCTGAGACCAAACAAAGCACGTATATAATATTTGGATGATTGTAGCCACATACAAAAACTCTGCCGTATATTTATTTTTGGTGTAAATGACAAAAACTAACAAGCGTTGCGATTATTGGGAAATATTCAAATGGGTGATCATCTTGTTGCAGAGTTCTGCACAGAAGACTGCATTCTTTGGTAATGTCAACTTTATTTTTGTACTTCTAAAAATATGCAAAATACTACAATTAAGCAAAACAATTAGGCCTAAATAACATTTGCATTTACAATCCGTTTACTAAAACATTTATCCATTCCGAACCCCTAATCTAATTTTCTTTAAACTATCAGTATGATTTTTTCCGCAACATTTATGAGGTCCCGTTCTGTAAATACAATGTTCAATTGCCCGTGTCCTTGACACCAGCCTAATCTATGGTTCCAAAACTGTAAATGACTGAATGATTAAAATGATTGACATACCAGTCTATGCATACGAAAGTTATAGTTTGGTATTTGGATAGATTTGTGACCAAATCAATTCCATTATCAATCTCGCAAATAAAGTAACTCAGTTATTTTAGGTATGAGGGAGTTTATTGACCAATGTTCCCTTCACACAAAGTCAATGTAAGACAAATAGTTCATGTCCCTGTAAAATGAATATACGTGTATTTTTGCTGAATCATGATGATTTTCTTTGAGAGTAAATAAATCTGTTATGTAAAATTCAACTAGCGACTAAACTGCTCCACCCCCCCTCTCCCCCCCAAAAAAGAGGACACGAGAACATAAATGATAACTCGAAGTCACTTTTTAAAAATTTGGAACACGCAAACTAAAATGCCATTAGAAGATGCCAGGAAAATATTAGGACAAATGGTTTTATTGTATTCTTTTTGAAATTTTAAAACTTTTTTCATCAAAAATGGAAATTAAAGAGATATCGCGAAAAACTAAGGTCTCTTCTTTTAAAACATCTTCTCACACTTTTGTTTTCAGAATAGAAATTGTGACATAATATATTGAATAGAAAGATATATCTTGATTCACATACACCGATGTTGGGCACAATTTTACTAAGCTTTATTCGGGTTACAAAATTCTCTCTCTCTCTTTCTCTCTCTCTCTCTCTCTGTTTAACCTGTTGCAATCAACTTTCTTTTTTCTTCTGCAATTAAATTGGTCCCGGTTATCGGTTATTTCCGTCTTATTATCTAAACAAAATTATACTGAAAAATTGCAATAAATGTATCACAAGGAAGGAACGAGCGCGGCATGTGTGTTACAGTCCGGACTGTATATGTATTACAACCCGGAAAAGGAAACAGGTCACGCACTTGAATTTTCCCCCATAATCACCTCTACGTTTGTGCTAATGTTGTGGCTCTGGCGCGTGACAGACTATACAGTAATCATATATATCTGAATAAATTTTTAATAAAATATATACTTAGTTAAAAGTTTAGTCTTAACTGGAGAATAGGTCAGTGAGGTACATTTTCCTCTTTTGTGACCTTGAACTTGAAGTATCAACCATGACTGGCCAATACAAACAACACCATCTAGTCTTGGTACAGTTCAAAAGTTACAGCCAGAACAATTCAGCAAGACAAAGACTTATATTTTCTCTCGCTGCAACCTTGAACTTGAGGTACGCGGTGTCACTGTGGAATACGACACAACTTCCAGTCATTATCTATATTCAAGTACAATTTCATGAATATATCTGAACAATAGCATAAAATCACAAAACAAGAACATGGGTCAGACTATTCCTTTCCTGTGTTTCTGTGTCATAGGCCGGACAGGCAAATGTTAACGGATAGTTTGACAGATGGGCACACGAACGTACAAGGCCGTAACACAATACGCTGGTGTGTAAGAAACAGTTTGTGTTGCCTTATCGCATACTGAAAGACAGTTATCACCTCAGGTAATCCGAGTTACAAACATGTAATATTCGTCATAACGAGAAAGCAGATGTGACCATAATGTAAAGATCTTTCATCGAGGTGGAATCCATATCAAAACCAGCCTCGGTCTTCTTTTTTCAATGCCAGATAATGCCATGAGATTCAAGGACCAATAGGTTTTAAACCGTATTAGGCAAATATGACTTTATTTTATACATCCATCAAGTACTTTCCCTCAGACGTTAGAACGGGCAAGAGAACGTATAAGGAAATGGTTCAACGTTTCAATTTACATTGTGCAACTAGTCTGACTGTATGGATTCAAGTTAGGATGAACAAAGATAATTATTTTCCCTTAGAAATATCTTCTCAATGAGCTTTTATGAATCATCCAAGGCAATGCCCATCCTTTTGATTCGTTACTACTTCATGGAGAGACAAAGCTATATTAGGGTTGGGATGGGAGAGAGGGGTGGTGGTGGTGCTGGTTTGTGTATATTTGAACCATATTTGCCAATGGGTTTATCTGATCATGGTTTATATACATTTTAGCGTAGTTTACCCATATGTATCACAATTACCTTTTTTCGACGACAATAAGCAAAAGTAAAAATATATTTCGAAAAATATTTATCCCTTTACGTTAAAGTTGTGAAATACACTGCTACCTCTAAGAAACTTGGTAAAATAATTACCAAAGTCTTGACAAGTATACTTGTATTATTATTTACAAGTCTGCGCAGATGCGTAAGCTAAAGCTGACGTTTTTATATATTACATTCTGATGCCGCGTGATTATCATTCATTTATTAATTATCTATTCATTCATTCATTTATTCATTATCTATTCATTCATTCATTCATTCATTCATTCATTCATTCATTCATTCATTTCAATATTCAGTTATATCACTCTACGCCAGCAGTAGAAAATTCAGCAGTATTAGTAGTAGCAGATGTGAACTTACTTTATAGTCATTATTCTGTCTGGGGTTATGTTTAATTTTCTAACTATGTACACAACATATTTATTGAATTTTGAGTACTCTACTGATAAAAATCATGATATTGACAAAGCACTGGAAATCTTGGAAAAAGCATCCCAACCTCCATCCCCTGCTAACCCCGGCTCCTCTAATCTGAAACAAACAATAATTAACAAAATGTTAGAATACACATGGCTTGCACCGACAATTTTGCATAGATAAAGCAACTAAAAATGACGTTTGGCAGCCCAGAAAGCCACCGATGTTCTTGATTTCATCGCTTTGAAGCCGCTTTGGAATGACCTGAATTGACCGTTGGATGTTTCCTGATAACGGAACAACAGACCGTTCATAAACCTGTCATTGGTCAGCGAGTCTGTGTGTTGTCCATCTATTCCACAGCACATTATCAGAAAGATGGGAATAAGAACAACACCGAATGACGATTTACTGCAAACAAACAATTCCTGACATCACAATACTGGCATTTGACTGACAGTTCTTCCCGCGCCTTAAAAACGTCATAACCTGTTTGAAAATGTACCTATGACTGGCTCCGAATATATAAAAAGACATTTAACTCGCATTACTACGGATTTAGAAGAGAGGACACGATAGCACCGAGAAGAAAATATTATCATTCTCAAATTAATCTTTCAATATTAGAAATAGAAATTAATGTTAGTCCTTGAAAATACAGGCAATCGGTTATAGTTTTTGTTTAAAACGAAATACACTGAAAGAATGAGTTTCATTCAACGGTCAGCATCTCAATGCTTTGATAGCATAATACACTACATTTCGCATTAAGTCGCTGTTAGATGTACCAACAGGCCAGTCACGTTCAAAAGCCTTTCCTGTTAAGATGGTTTGATGGTTAATGGATTTAATAAATAAAAACCATGGCATATATCAGTCCTTTGGATAAAAAAGACATCTAAAGATATGACAAAGGGACATGAAGCATTCCGTATATGATAGGAAAAATTTGTATTATATGAAACAGATGCATACAAATTCACAATTTGATAATAATAAATGTTGGGGTTTTTTGAAATTTTACACAGACCCATGTGTGAGTATGTATGGACCGAAACAGAAAGCACACGTAAGGAACGATTACAAGTGCAAACTCATGAGGATATCGGACTAAATGAAAAAATCTAACCTTCCCGTTGCAGTCTTATCAAAATTACAGCCAGTCATGAGTTTTTAACCCGAACGCATTTTTCTTTTTGCGATAATATTTACCCAAATAATAATATGTATTTGTTTTAATCAATTTATTGTCATTATTATTATTATTATTATTCATTATCCCGCTATACAATTCAATTGACATCTTTCGTTTAGAACCTTCATGCATAACTCTACCGGGATATAATTTCTTGTCATTGTAAGTATAAAAATCGGCAACGATCTTTACAGGTGATTGTGGGTATAAAAATCGGCACCAATCCTTACAAGTGATTGTGAGTATAGAAATCGGTACCAATCTTTATAGGTCATTGTGAATATACACATCGGCACCAATCCTTACAGGTGATTGTGAGTATATAATTCGGCAACAATCTTTCAACCAATTTTTCCATGTTATGGTGAATATAGAAATCGGCGCCAATCTTTACAAATCATTGTGACTATACAAATTGGCACCAGTCTTTACAAGTCAGTGTGAATATCCAAATCGGCGCCAATCTTTGCGGGTCATTGTGAGTATACAAATCAGCACCAATCTGTGTAAGTCATTGTGTGTATACATATCTGCTCAAATCTTTACAAGTCATTGTGAGTTATTTAGTACGGTATGACAAGCATTACTGTACTAAGGTTATCATTTGACACAGTTTCATTGAGATAATGGGGTGAAGTTGTTAAAATAAATCATGGTGGGTTGTCCATCGTCTGTCACTCAACATAACTAAATTACTTGTCACCAATCTACAGGCCTTCTTACTAAACAGATAACTCTAGGAACGGATGTGATTAAGCTCGCAAATAAGTTCGATCATGGGCAACATCCATGCATGCCAATGAAGTGATCTGGTGTCTGACTGGCTGGACTTGTTATCATCACGAAGACTGTATTTATGAACAGACTTTGATCAAACTTGGTGTTTAGGTTATATTATTCACTCCTTGTATAGTCTGGTTAATGAGCGACATCTGCTTATATAATAATAAGATGATATGGCGCTTCAGGGGTTAAGCTTGTTACCAGGCTAGAGACTGTTTATATGATCAGATTTTGAGCCAGCTGCAAGATCTCAGATGAGTTTGATCATGACTGACTTTTGCGCAGAAACATTATTGATCTGACATCTGAGACACTGACTGAAGAATGTACTTCAGAAAATAATGGTTCAAAATCATAAACTTTGCAATTAGAGATATACTCAAAGGCCTCAACAGATGACACAGCATGATCAACAACTGATGCATTTTTACACGTGAATCGACCTACCGTTATCGATATAATTTCCGATATGTTCGTTTATAATCAATAGATTCAGGGAACGACACATTTCAGTTAATCTATGGACATATGTATTGGTCTTTGTATCCCTTGATTTTCGACGGTTAGCTGTACCCAGTCCAACTAGGGTCATAACAAAACTGAAATTGAAACTGTCATCTATTTGAATAACATTCAATTCATCGTGATTTTAATCTAAAAAATGTTGAATATTTGCAATGCGTTCATTTAAGTCGCTCATAAAATCCATCAAATAGACAAATCTATATTTTTCTATCATGATATCAGTGATTTCCCTTTGTATTTGTTCATGCGAATCAATATCTAGGAATCAATAACTTTTATCATGTACTTACAAAAGACCAATTATTAAATTCCTTGATATAGCAAATAAAATTTGAGATAGCTTTACCAAAATAACACATTCACTGGCAGTCGTTACTTCAGATACAAACTTTTAACATCTGTGTTTATTAAAGAGGGCATATGGCTTCTGTTTAGTTGAGTTGGTTACCCTAGAGATAGTAAATATGAACAGCTTTTGCTTTTACTTGGTATGTAAAATTATATCATTAAGATTTCAGATGCATTTGATTGTAAACAGCATGTTTGTGTATTGCCACTAATCTTCAATAGATTTTTTATTAGACTCTATAATTCAGTTCGCATTATCAAGACTTAAAAATCACATGTTAGTTTACATACAAATATATGCTTGGAAAATTATGACAAAATGCCAGCTTACAGAGTAAACTGTAGAAACTTAAGTCAGTTGAGCAATATCAGGTTCACTTGATCCTCCTGTTTATTGATTGCAACACAGTTCAAGGAATGACCAGGTGACTCCGCTAACTAAACACATACGCGTCTTAACGTTGAGTTATTTCAAGGAATGTTCATACAATACACTGATAATTTTTCTTTCCTGCTTGGCGTACATTTATAATGACCTGCATGCCGTGCATTTATCATTACCTGCCTGGCGTACATTTACAAATACCTGGCTGGTATGCACGTATAATTACCTGCATGGCGTGCGTTTACAATTATAGCTAGCGCCCATAACAACTTCCCTAATCAATGATCGTGGACAAGGTGAACAATATTGTCCTCACTTTTTCACTGAAATCTATATAGAGTTTAAAATAATGAAGTCTTTCTGAGATTTCATACGTTTCGGCTAATTTGCCTTCATCAGTGGATTCTGAATGTAAACAACTGGATGGATAATTTAGTCGCTCTGACCCATGGAGAGTTTTACGTGTCTCTTTAATATTTAATGTATATTTGGTAGTCCTCGAGAGAATGTTATAACAAGTGGTACAAGGTCAAATTTCACTTTCAGTTTGTTCTTCAAAAGATCATTTCTATCTAATTCATCAACCTTTAACATTTGTTTCTCTATTAATTGCAGAGGATGGTCGCGCGTTTGCAAATTACGTATTGTTACCTATAGAGGTTTCGTGTAATCTTCATTCTCCAAGCTAATTCATTTTATTCGTATTCTGAGTCCGTAGAGTATTGCCTGTCTCATATCTTCTGGATGACTTGATTTAATATGGAAATACATAGCTTTTTGATGACTTGATTTAATATGGAAATACATAGCTTCTGGATGACTTGATTTAATATGGAAATACATAGCTTCTGGATGACTTGATTTAATATGGAAATAAATAGCTTTTGGATGACTTGATTTAATATGGAAATACATAGCTTCTGGATGACTTGATTTAATATGGAAATACATAGCTTTTGGATGACTTGATTTAATATGGAAATACATAGCTTCTGGATGACTTGATTTAATATGGAAATACATAGCTTCTGGATGACTTGATTTACAATGGAGATACATATGCTTATCGGTTGATTTGATATATAGGTTTATTTAGATGTAGCCGCTATCTAGGAATGTCACGGTGTCCAGTAATTCCTTCTTTCTTCAGTTTTCACCTTGCAGTTGATTACATTTGTTTACATTCAGAATCCACTCATGAAGTAAAATTAGCCGAAACGTTTGGAATCTCAGAAAGACTTTATATATATATAGTATTGTAATAAACTATTTGCAGAATATAAATATATGTAACTCTTCATACAAATATACAGTGGTCCTCCCTAATTGACATGTTTTATGTCATAGTGCACATTTTAGAAGTTTTATGTTTTGCCTGTAACCTGGTGAATACAGTTTTACGTTTAAGGTTATTTCCCCTTTGCACGGTGTGCAAAGTCAATATTGTCTACGAGTCAATGTTTTTTACGAGTCGGTCCAAATAGTTTCGTTGCGCTAGTGTAAAACATGTTTTAAATATTGACTCCGATTATAAATATGGTTTATCTATTATTATATGCCTATGTCTATTAATTACTGTGCACTTTCCCTCTTAAAATCCACGGGGAATACAAACATCTTAAAAATTAAAAGACATATTTACAAGAAAAATATAATTATCAACACATTAGTGAAATCGTGTATTTTTTGTTTTCATCCTCAAGTGGAGACCTCAAAAGAACGTTTCGTTGGAAGGTGTTTGAACCTGAGAAATTACAAAATTGATAGAAGACCAAATTTAGTGATTAGCATCTGGGACATCATTAATCAACAATGATGTATCAGCCAGTTTAATTTCATTGTTAGAATTTTGTAAACTGTTTGTCACCAACATGCACTTGTTTTTTTTTTGTTTGTTTTTTTGTTTTTTTTTTGGCACCAAGTTGACTAGTTCATCTAGCTTCCCGCTGTACTTTCGCATGTTGTCAGCAGTTTTGAATTATATGATATAGTTATCACAATTATTAACTTTTTAAAAATAATTACAATTCGTTGGGAAAATCGTGGGGGAGTTTTGAAACAATAGGGCGGCGGAGGTCACGCTTTCTAGCTGCGTGTAATTCAGCAGGGTTCAAATTGAAATGTCAACATGTTTTATACAACTGCTGCTGATTCAGGTCCCAATAGCGACCATGACTGTATTATTTTGTCTTAACTTCAGACTTGATTTATGGCAACATTTTCATAAAAGCAAAGGTAGACACTTGTAGACACTGGTACGCACCTACAGTCATTGGTAGACACTGTAACGAAAGTTGTCAAATAGTTGTTGTAATATATTAGACAAAATTAATAAATTCTGGAACTCAAGGAAAACTTCTTAAAGTTGTAACACGGCTAAAAGTACGTAACATTTATAAGAATGGTTTAATGACCCATCTCAACACGTGATATATTTCTGTCTCTACTATGGGTGGAATATATATTTCGATTTGTCATACTTATGTGAATACATTGCAAGGAATTTTCCTGAAAATGTGACGCAATGTAAGTACATAGCTGTTTATTTTCCTGGACTAATTGTACTTATGTACATGTTATATATATATATATATATATATATATATATATATATATATATATATATATATATATATATATATATATATATATATATATATATATGTGTGTGTGTGTGTGTGTGTGTGTGTGTGTGTATAGATAGACAGATAGATCGAACAATCGACAGATAGACAGACATATAAATAGATAGATATATTGATATGTAGATAGATTGATAACATATAGATCGGTAGTACATAGATAAATAGATTGATAGATAATTATATTTTCTTCTTTGTGAAATTTGATAAATGATGAAAAAATGCTCATATATTTGAAAAATCTTATTTTTCAAGACCTCCAACGTATTACATACAAAGGTTGTGACTTCCTTCATAGAAAAGTCTGTTACATCATGTGTTATAATTTTTTCAAAATCTCAGACAAAGCAAAACGTCAACAGCCTTTTACAGTGAATTAACAAATGACAACAAAGTAACTGATAAATCAATAAATAAAAGAAGAAAAAATAGAAAGAAATAAAGATAAATAAATATAATAAAAATAAATAAATAATAATTAAATAAGTTTAAAACATTTGTCAAATAAATAAATAAATAAATAAATAAATAAATAAATAAATAAATAAATAAATAAATAAATAAATAAATAATCTGTATTAATCTCTCATTCATGTGCTCTCTCATTGTTACTATAATTTGCTCGATTGTAAGAAAGAAATTCACCCATAAGCAAGCGACCACCATCGAAGGCCAACATCTATCAGTTCAATAACTTGCCAAATTTAACTTCCATTTCTTTATATTCCCGTGTTAAAACGTAATTAGCAACCATTCATATATCACGGGCTGCAATAGCAAGAAAATTGTTGGATTTGCTTTAAGATAACATCTGACTGGAACGAAAAGTAATATCACGGTGTATAAATTTTCAATCAATGTTTTTATTGCATTTAGAAGCCAAACAGTGACTGGACTTTAAAATCTTCATGCCACTGTTCAAGTACCGACATGCCATTTAAAATCTATTTGTGTTCTATGCCAATTTTTTTATTTTTTTTATTTTTTTTAATCAATTCACTTTGCCGTATTATTGTGAGCTTTTGTTTGATATAGGAATTTACGGAAAAGGCGTTTGTTTGACGGCAATTATCGCTATATCTTTTATCTCTTTCTTTCTTTATCTATCTATCTATCTATCTATCTATCTATCTATCTATCTATCTATCTATCTATCTATCTATCTGTCTGTGTGCATGTATGGCAGTATGTTCAGTCTGTCTTTCTCATTGGATAAATACCTAGATAAAGGCAAACTAATGAACGTTTGACAAAGACAGCTAGTTAAAATGTAGTTAGAGAGCTAGTTAAAATGTTGTTAGATAGTGAATTAGAATGTAGTTAGACAACCAGTTAAAATGTAATTAGAGAGCTAGTTAAAATATAGTTAGAAAGCTAGTTAAAATGTTTTTAGATAGAGAGTTACAATTCAGTTAGATAGCTAGTTAAAATGTAGTTAGCGAGTTAAAATGTAGTTACACAGCTAGTAAAAATGTTGTTAGCGAGTTAATATGTAGTTAGATAGCTAGTTAAATACGATGGCTGGGTTTAAATTCACCAATATTGTAATATGAACATGTTTGAGAGAGAGAGAGGGAGAGAGAGAGAGTGTGTGTGTGTGTATTTGAATATTCATCTGTTTATAACTCACTGCGGGACAATACATACTTCCTATATCAAAGAACAAAGACAAGGTGGAACAGATCACTTGGAGTAAATTACACATATAATTACCTTGCATTTGTTACAAATATGCTGATTAGTGGGTAGATAAAAGGCGATCGATGAAAAGAAAACGTGACTAGAAATGTATAAATTCAGCCAAAGCCAGCTCATCAGCTCCTGAAGGACTTTGTCTTCCATCTTATGTGAACAGCGTCTTGCGAATTGCATTCATCATATACATAACAAATTACACGATTTTGTTTTAAGTTTTGCGGCGTTTAACTTGATGCACATATTTTATGGTAACACATACAGTCTTCTTTTTGTGAAAATACATTAGAGTCAACATTACCTGTTGTCTTTACAATTGTATGCTGATTAAGACGACAACGACAACGACTGCGATGATGGTGTTGATGACATACATCGAAAGTGTCCATACGATTCCAAGGGCAGTTTGCATGCAAGGACGTAGGTGTATTAGCCTTAATAGTGAGTTATTATACAACAAGCAAAGAAACCAATTAGGAATTGAGGTGATGTATTACAATCGTCATTCATTTACGCCTTTTTACTGTTTCATGTTAATTGTTTTATGTTAATTAGATCATTAAAACCACAGAACCATTAATTGTGGCTTCACAATAAACCAGTACGCTAAATCTTTCTTGTAGGGGATCAGAAGGCATAGTTACACTGGAATGCAATGTTTTCATTTAATATGAAGTTAATACGTTTCATTCAGATCATCTATCATTTCATATAGAGAATACCACAGTAAGTGTTTGAGGAATGTTATGGAATATGAATGAAGTCAAGTGTTAAATCAATAAATTTATTTTTTCTTGTCAGTGTTACGGTGTATGTAAATCCTCAGGTTTTAAATACGTGTTATTAAACCCCCCCCCCAAAAAAAACCCCTAAAAAAAACACCCCCCCCAAAAAAAACAAAAAAACAAAAAAAAAAAAACAGCAAAAATAACACATATAAACTGTTGAAGTTCATTCTTACAGTTTTCCAACTGGATTTTGTTTTTCATTTTATGTTATTTCGCTGGTGCTCCAAATGAAATTCAGTTGTATCATTATGTCAAAATTTGACGTCTGAAAATATATTTCAGATGACAAAGGCATACTGAGGACTAAGACATATGGCGACTGTCTCTTGTCGTACAACCAGAACGGTTTTCGGTAGCTAATCAGATGGATTTCACGTTGTTGACCAAAGGCTGAGTATTGTCCCTTAACAAGAGTTTTAACAAGATCATGTTATTGCCCATCGTGTTTAATACTTTCTTGAACTAGCACTTACGAACGTTGATGTCCTTCAAACGACCGATTAATCAACAACCTTCAATTTATCAGTACTTTACAATTCTAGACCCTGACTCATTCCGTGTAAGCTCATTACCGGAAGACGTCCTTTAAGGTAATACACTTCTTGTTAATTCTATTTTTAAAAGCTTTCTATTTTGTTTTCTTCAAAAAATCACATCTCGGGTTAGAAAAATATGTTTCAACGCGTATGCTCTTTACTCCTTTCCATTAGTCGCGACTTAGAGATATTTTCAAGGAGGGAGAATCTGGTAAAGATCGATACAAATGATTGTAACGCTCAAAACGAGGCTTAAAAAATGCGGTAAAGTTGATGAATGGTTGACAGACAAGTTTCGTTATACTATTCATTAGGGCCTAGTTCACTTTAGACAAAGGCATATCTTGGTACTACTACTATATATATATATATATATATATATATATATATATATATATATATACATATATATATATATATATACATATATATATATATATACATATATATATATATATATATATATATATATATATATATATATATATATATATACATACATACATACATACATACATACATACAATCAAATAACATTGACACAGTACATACATAACAAATAATCAGCAATTAACACAAGTAGTAATACATATAACACATCAAATAACGTTGACATAGTACATACATAATAAATAATAAACAGTGGTAATGCAAACATAAACATATAAACATACATGATCAACCAAGGATAACTCATACAAGTTTATAAAAGCTTATGTCCAATGGGGTCCTGAATATAAACATCAAGGGTCGTATGTACCAGCACGCATTCTGTATGATGCACGAGTAGACCTGGGCATTATGTATATTCCAGTGAAAGGTCAGATGGCCATGACACTTTGGTCCAATGTATAAGCACACGCCTTTCATTTTATTTGTGTTTTTGACCTATTAAAAACAACACATAAATACTGAAGAGTTGTTATCTTCTACATGAAAACCGTGCACCTGTGATACAAACGATACAATAGTCAAAATAGTCAATTCATACCTATATCAGTAACATTCTCGGTGTAACAGACTCATCTAGGTGTTGATTTATTTTGGAGTCACATGAGAATCTGACTGAACGAGACTACTGTTGCATTATGCCTTGTTTAGTTTAAATATTGTACATGTATGTGCTGTGACTACTAACACAATACAAATTATAGAGCTTATATATCGCATAGTACATACAAAGTACCGACTTATTCATTATCATGAGGAAAATTTATGTAAAATGATCAATTCGGTTTCAGTAAGTGAATTATATTATTATATTATTATAAGCCAGTTGATTGCAGTCTTTTGCTGTTGATTGATTTAAAGTGTGCAATTTTTAAAGTTTTTATTTCTTAATGTGTTGATTAGATAGTAAACTGATTCAGTTTATTTATTATTCATCAAGAAATAAATGAATTAATTACTTTATTTCTGTGTTTGCTTTTACTTTTTGTTGCTTTATTTAAATATTGTATAGTCTATATTATAGCCACACCCTTAATATTTTAGTTCAATATGGAACATTTTATTAATTCTGCCTCCATTTATCGCAGGTTTGCATGTTCAACATTTTTTCTTCTTTCAAATGATAAAGGTCGCCTCAAAGGAGGGGTCAGACGCAGGCTAAGTTCAAGCAGTGTCCAACTGGTTAAGTTTAGTCATGTCAGTAATGCCGAGCGAATTGCACTTAAATCGCCCACCACCCTCCCTACTCGTCCCCCCTACCCCGTTCGCCCCTCAAAGACTTCTCTCAATCGTTTTCAAATGTTCAAGATCAATCCAGACAGTCTCATTGTAAATATGCACTTTGTTAGAACCTTGAAGTCGAATGAAGCAAATGCCCTGTGGATATCTCTTAGAGAATTCATATAATGTTATGAAAATCAGCTCTTATGAGATTAAAACACTACGTGTGTTTGTTTTTCATACTGAAATACCTAGACTGGTCTCCTAGATAAGTTTATATCGGTCGTTGAAGAAAAGGCGTATGGATTTCCACTTTTACGTGAATACTTGTTGGATAAATGTGGATCCAAATAAGTATCCATATTATGGTCCCGATATGGCACGACTATATGAGGAATTTTATATCGATATTTAAGTACATCAATATAATCAAAAAGTCATTAATTCATGGTAGTTATATATGCATCTTAATCAGAGTCATCACAAGCTTTGTAGATCTGAAAAAAAAACAAAAAAAAAAACGGAAAGAAATTAGTGGGAATTATGAACTTTGAGAATTCAATAAAAAGTGCATCCAGGTATAGGCGCATACATTCGTCTTTTATGTAGTAGGTCTTCTTGTATGCTGTTAAAATGAAGACTGGAATGTTCAAAAATATTTGTTTGAATAAATATGTTTTTAAATATACACATGTGTTTCATAATTTTAGATCCGACGAGAGCGGTTTCTGTGAAAGGGTTAAGGTAGCGTGTCGACGTGGATAATGTAGGGTTGGGTAGATATTTAAGAAAACTGTTTTGCCTTGAAAACATATTCCAGTGCTTTTATGTTGCTACTACTACTTCTACTACTACCGATACCACTGCTGCTGCTGTTACTATTATTTTTGTTGCTGTTGTTGTTGTTTAATGAGGATGATGTTATTGTTGTTGTTGTTGTTGATGATGATGATCATTTTGAACAGATATATACGGTATCGAAAAAGGGTAAAAACACAGTTTTACCAAAGTAAACGTTGGTACTACAAATCTGTTGCATTGAGAGTTACACCCGGATTTCACATGTCATGTTTAACAATCAATGATATATATATATATATATATATATATATATATATATATATATATATATATATATATATATATATATATATATATATAGTGTGTGTGTGTGTGTGTGTGTGTATGTGTGTGTGTGTTATTAGCTTTTACAAGTTCTGGAAGGTAAGACGTTTTAGGTTGGATTTAAGAAGTAGAAATATTGATAGTTAAGGACCGTTCATATTTGTGTGCTTTTGCCTCTGTACGAGAATATATCAAATTTAACATTTACGAGAGCAGCAAGAATTGTAGGTATTTGAAAAAAAAACCAGAAATAATCACTACAAACTGATAGACTACTCATAATTCACCAAGCAAAAAAAAAAAGAATTACGGACCACAGTGCAATTTATAATAGTATAATCATTTAAAAAAAAGTAAATGCATAGATAATATTCGAGAAATTCAAATTTCAGTAATCACAATTTATCAAATAATCTAAAATTTACGGGACCAAGCCGATTTAAGTGTTTCAAAAAAATTGAAGAAAAAAATACTAGACCAGCCAGACTTTGAAAACAATTACTAGTGCAACGCATCAACCCACTCGAATATGTATATTACAAGACTAAAGGAAAAACCAGTATTTACTGGCTCGGTAAGAAGAGGGGAATATCGGCTTACAAATATTCACTGGTGCAGTTGAACTAGGTCACAAACATCAATATTCATTAGTGTAGACCCGCTACCTATTCGAAATCTTTGTAAAATAATGGAAATGATAAAATGATATAATAGTGGCACTGACAAATCTCTAAACCTGATTAATTTAAGCGAATATCACAATTGCAGCTGCAAGTATAAACGTGAAGCTAATATAATATATTGTACAGGGCGTTTGTAACTGAGGCCCTTTGGACTAACCTATCGCGCCAATTTACGGAGCGAAAGATCTGCGGTTCTTTCCTCGCCAGAGAGGAACTTTTTTCCAATATAATTGATAACCACCTCGTTGTCTGTCATGGTCACCTCATAATAAAATAAAATAATAACAAATTAAGTTAAAAAAATACATCCCATGATAAAATATAAATAAACACAATGTATATAACTCTGCGATTAGGAAAAGTTTAAAAAGGTTCGCGCAAAGTACAAAGCAAAGTTGATACGTGAGCGCAATTAAGACCATATGAAGTCACAAATACTCCAGAGAGGAGCTGGTTTTGTATGTGGTTCATGCCTGAGAGCCGCATGACACAATGGCAAAATAATAAATACATAAAAGACAGTTTGACACAACTGAGCCAAAATTATCATATGACGGAATGAAGCAACCTAAAACGTCAGCAAAACTTCAGGGAGTAGCTGGAATTGCATTTATTTCTTACACCTCTATAGAATTTGATCTTTCTGACCAAATCATTTCATCCTCCTTACCGTTGCAGTCTAAAATTGATATAGTTGTAATTTGGTAACGTACGACATAACGGTTGAGCACTTTGTGCATTTTCACTCATAGTTGTACTTTATGTATATAAGAGTGAGCTTGGACTTTGGAGTGGCAACCAGTTGTATTGGGTCTGTTGATGCTGTACTTTGCGCAGGCTCCGCCATTTTAGGTTATTCTGTTGTATTTATGGTTTTAACTTTGGTTGGCGCTTGCTTTATAAGACAGAAATGTAACTATCATTTGAACCAGAAGTTCTCAATCTGTTTTTTTTTTACTGGCTAAAAGAAATTGGAATGATTAGCTTTGCAACTTCTTCAATATCCACTTTTGACGGTTGGTCAACTGGAAACCTCAATAACCTTTTGAAAATCAAGCCGTAGTAAACAGAAAGGGCACAGTTTAATGTTGCATGATTAACTGTGTTGATAATGGTTTTTGTTTGTTTCGTTCAACATTTGCCTGAAGGTAAAAACGATGTCATTTTTCTAACGATAAAGCCGTGCTTTGCACACGCTATTTATTATCCTAGCAAGCTAAAGCATTTAACATTATAAGTTTAATTTTCCTTTAGCTTGTACACTGTTAAAAAAAATCGTTTGGTTAAAGTCAATGTCATATTAGGTAGTCGATTGTGAATTATGTGAAAATCAAACAATTAGTTTAGCAATTGTGTCCAATATCCATATATAATGGTCGCTTCATTGACATCTTAAACAACCTCTTCAAATGCAGGTTATATGCAAATCCGATCATCAGAGTTTATGCATGTTTGGTAAAGAAAGTTAATAATATTATGTACTTCACTCGACATTTGTCTTCAGGTAAGAGATATGATATTTTTTGCCTGAAGAGTAAATAGAGCACGATACAGACATAGTTTTATCTTGTTGTTATGAGTTTGCTGATTGTGTATTATTAACTTCAACAAGTTTTACAACTGGACGTTGAGGCCTCTGCGAAGAAACATCTTAACTTTTTGACCAAATTACCAAGATGCCCCAAAAAGCTATACCACCATCTATCAGTTTAAAAAAAGGTATATTTATTTTCTGGAATTTGCAACGTTTGTACACTCCATTCAAAACGTATAAATGATTTCCGATATATGTGAAATTTTGCAAGTTCTCTGGTAGATTTTAAAGCAACTGTTTCATATACTGAGTCACCATGTACTGTTTTAAATTGAGCTTTGTCCTCTATACATTATATATCTGTATTTGTTGTTACACCATGTTTTGTTGTTACACCATGTGCTGTTTTAAATTGAACTTTGTCCTCTATACATTATATATCTCTATTTGTTGTTACACCATGTTTTGTTGTTACACCATGTGCTGTTTTAAATTGAACTTCGTCCTAAATACATTATATATCTCTATTTGTTGTTACACCATGTTTTGTTGTTACACCATGTGCTGTTTTAAATTGAACTTCGTCCTAAATACATTATATATCTGTATTTGTTGTTACACCATGTTTTGTTGTTACACCATGTGCTGTTTTAAATTGAACTTCGTCTTAAATACATTATATATCTGTATTTGTTGTTACACCATGTTTTGTTGTTACACCATGTGCTGTTTTAAATTGAACTTCGTCTTAAATACATTATATATCTGTATTTGTTGTTACACCATGTGCTGTTTTAAATTGAACTTTGTCCTCTATGCATTCTATCTCTGTATTTGTTGAATTATTGTAAACATTACGAGATCTTCAGTTGAACCGTAACTTTGTTCGAATGTATTTATAAACACCATAAACTTAATTTAATTATCCTTCATACTGAACTGTTAGGGTTGATGCTACCTATTTCAATGTTATCATCATGAAATGTTATCTACAAATATGCATCTTGGTTGAAACATTGGGGTATATCCTATTTGATGTTTGAAATAAAAAAATGTACACATTTTTCTTCTCACTGTTATATTTCAACACAACTAACTTTGACCACACTTTTATCCCGTCCAAACTTGTAAACAGATAGGCATTGTCTCTAGGTACCGAAATTGTTGCTTTCATGTTAAACTCGTGAAATATTCTCTTAAAACTGTTGAATTTAATGCAATGGAGCATATTATTTATGGTGTGTAAAAAATTATTATTGTGATTATTATTTTGTGTTCTCTAATTGGCTTTATAGTAAGGCTGGTCTAAGACTTAAAAAAAACAAACACCCCCCCCCCAAAAAAAAAAAAAAAAAAACAAAACAAATTGAAATACTCAACTCAAAGCTGACATGTCCAGTATTATCTAGGATAATTGATAAATTGACAGTAGCATTTCTCAAGATTTCTAGATGTATATATTTAAAAAAAATCGTTCTGTTTACAACTTTACCATGTTCTAGTAATTTTTTTAAATTTGATACAATATGAGTGGTTTATTAATGTTTACGGATGTAAATATGACCCAAATAATGATGGACTAGTAATTTTGTAATTTTTTTTTTATGTTCGTGTCCCTCTATACGGGATGTAAAAACATACTCAAATATGAATGGTACACTACTCTGAATATATGTACTACTGACTAACGCTAAATCGAAGGATTTTACCAGTAATATTTTTTAACTCTTGTTTGTTTTTGATTAAATAAACGACAGTGTCATACTTCACAATACTGTTGTTCTAGTTACTGGTATTTTCATGAACTCATGGAGGTGCTCTTACATTCCATGATCATGTAATCAGTCTTCAATCTTTTCTGTTAAGGAATCTACCCTGTAAGATTCACTATTTGTATGATTTGTATGTTCTTTATTCAATATATTCTATACACAGGCAAGCAATCGAGGGCTCCCCCCCCCCCTCTCTCTCTCTCTCTCTCTCACACGTCTCTTTTCCAATTGGCATACATTTGCCATGCAAGATGAAGAACCAAGAACTAAGTTGTCGGCAGTGAATTATTGGCTGTAATCAAACATCGCACAATAGCTAGTTTCAAATATTTTTCTAATCCAATATAGCTTGTCGAAACGAAGTTCTTACATAGCCAATCATCTTCTTTTATAAATACAATGTATCAGATGCTTTGTCTCACTATAAAAATCTGTTGTTAAATAATCAGCACTCATAAAAACTAATCCCGAAACCAATCTTCCTAATTTACAGGTAAATTTGTAGCGTGAGCAGATATACGGTGTTTAATTGTTATGGGAAACGTTGTTTGACTTTGCGCTGCAGTTAATCTTGTTTGTCTAGGGTGGTAAGTCGTTTCTGTATCAAGTTTAAGCATAGTATTTTGACCTTGTTGACATTTATTTAGCTGGACCACCCTTTTACCTATCCTTGTTAGGATGTGAGTATTCAGTTTAAGTAAAATATGTCCATCAGCCTTCAACACACCCTGGACTGCCAAATGTTTTATATCTGAGTTGCACGCGAACCCCTGACCACACTGTTGTCAGGGTTACCACACATATTTTAGGAAAAAGTCCTTATTTGTATCCTCCTTTAAAAAATAAAATCCCTATTTGTACGAAATCACTAGGAAAATCGGCAAGGTCAGTGACGATGGATTGGCAATTTGGATGGACAACAGCAAAAACAACAACAGCATGAATACTAAAAATGATAGACAACACACACGCACACACATACACACTAAATATTGTGATTAAAGCAACAGAAGCAACGCCAACAACTGGGAAACTACCTCTGGTTCTCTTTTCTCTTCTCCTAGTTCTCATACATGTCTATACGTCCTTGTAATGATTGGCCTTAACGTTGAGGATATCGTCGTCCATTTCCTTTCCTTGTATTTCTCCTTTTGTATGTACGTCTCTAGAATGATTTGCTTTAACGCTGATGATATCGTCGTTCTCTTCCCCTCGTCCAAGCAGGACCGCCGAAGGTGGGAGCAGGGGAGGGGGGGGGGGAAGGGGAAATTGCCTAGGGTCCGGCGATTTTTAGGGGCCCGCTGTCACCTCAGTTATAAAAAATAAATTAATCTTTGCAGTAAATATTAAAATTTGTTCCTTGCAAGAGTTTAAGTTATGGTAGATTACTACAGGTTTTATATGCAAAACTGTACACAGGTTTTTATATACAGAAATGAAACTTGTTTTGGGGCCCATGATTGCCCTGCCCAGAGGACTTGAATTTATGTCGGCTGACCTGCCTCCAAGTTCTGTTATATGCATGTATGCGTCTGTAATGATCGTCCTCAAAGCTGATGATATAATATTTCTTTTATTTTCATTAGTTTCACGCCGCATTCATGCTGCAAATATTTATAACTGAACAAGATGTGAATCGTTCTAATGTCTGCCTGTGAATAGATATTAATTACATGTTAATTATTACTTTAACGTTTTGTAGATAAAGTTAGTGTCATTTAAAGTTACATTTGTAAGCGATATAAGGAAAATGAAAACATGCCGCGCGTTCCTAGTGTTATAAGCTGGAATCCGTGCACATCTGAGTTCAAGAATTATTAGAGTTTTTAAATTGTGACCTTTTGTAGATTTTTAGTGTGTGTGTGTTTGTGTGTGTGTGTGTATGCGCGCGGAATTTTAAGTTTTGGTAAATGTGTAAAGTGTGTACAATCACGGAAATGATCTTCATATATTTCATAATATTTCGCAGCCACTCTTTCCAAGCTGGTCACTCTTAAGGTACTCAACTTATTTATAAACCACTTCCATTTTTTTTTGTTTTTATTATTACATTATGCGAGAATTTCAGCAATTCGGTACATAATTATAGATGGTGCCAGTCATCTTCGCGGTAGAAGAGGATGTCTTACACCAGTAACTGGTTATGAGGATGTCTTACACTAGTAACTGGTTATGAGGATGTCTTACACCAGTAATTGGTTATGAGGGTGTCTTACACAAGTAACTGGTTATGAGGATGTCTTAGGGGCCCCGGGTGGCCGAGTGGTCTAAGGCGCTCGCATTTACAGATCACTGACATCTCACCTCTGTCCGTTTGGGTTCGAGTCTCGGGCTCGGCCAACGTGGGTATGTGAGAAAGCTTGCCAGTAGCTTCCCGTGGGTCGGTGGTTCTTCGCGGGGTTTTCCCAGGCTCTTCCTCCACCAAATATACTGGCCGCCATGTATAGTCTATCATGTGCTGAAAAATAGCGTTAAACCCATAACAACAACAACAATAACAACATGTGGATGTCTTACACCAGTAACTGGTTATGAGGATGTCTTACACCAATAACTGGTTATGAGGATGTCTTACACTTGTAACTGGTTATGAGAGCTACTACTCAGATGCTTACACTAGTGTTACTACCATCCTCCCGGCAGAAAAAGTATTCGTATAATAAGGTATCAGAATCATCATTGTTATTAGGAACTGTAGTACATTAGTAGATGACAATAATACTGATGGTGTAATAATATGGTTATTTCATGACTGTAATGATAATGACGTTAATTTTTGTTTTTTAAATGCATCATGATTGTCCTCGCAATCCTCACCTCTTCTCCTCCTCCTTCTTCTTTTCTTCTTCTACTACTACTACTACTGCTACAGCCATCCTTCACTATAAATCAAATCAGTATACTGCTGCCCCTCTTTGAAAGGTGTTATGGCTATGGAAATGTCTTGCCGATAATAAAGCTGACACGAACTTCTAATCTGACTGAATTCAAACCTTTTCTTGCATGAGTGGCAACAAGCTGGCAAATATGACGAAGGCTACGACTGAGTGGCAACAAGCTGGCAAATATAACGAAGGTTACGACTGAGTGGCAACAAGCTAGCAAATATGACGAAGGCTACGACTGAGTGGCAACAAGCTAGTAAGTATGACGAAGGCTACGACTGAGTGGCAACAAGCTAGCACATATGACGAAGGCTACGACTGACAACCAGTAAGGGAATTTGAAATGTATATTACAACACAAACAAACTTTCATATTTGTGTGTGCAAAACGGAGAGAGAGAGAGAGAGAGAGAGAGAGAGAGTTGCTGTCCATGCCAGATTTTATATATATAAGATCTTTAAAAAATGAAAATCATATTTCATCTTGACATAATCTTAGTAATTGTTTATGTGACTCATTTTCTTATCGACATATGACTAACATGCCGACATTATATATATATATATATATATATATATATATATATATATATATATATATATATATATATATATATATATATATATATGCACACACACACACACACATTTAAACCCGTCGTATTTGATTATGACATATGTGGGTTGGCATAAAGAGAGGGAAAACTTAGTGTCAAATCTAATGCAAGGAATTAATTTTCTGGAAAGGGCAAAGTTATGTTCACTTAGGAGCCGGATTAAATAGATTTAACTGTGCAAATGTATACAATATTTAATAGTTAAAGATGTGTATACGATCTGAACACTCGTTAGCAAACATTTGTTCTGTATTGTCACTTCATTGTCGTTAACAACAGCGTGTTTCCTTCAACTTTGTAATTAATCATACTCTCAATTTTTAGAATTGTATTGGGTTAATGAATGATTTTTCGTTGTTTGTTTTAATCCGTCTCTCCAGGGCCGTCGTAAGGGGTGGGCGATATGGGCGGGAGGGTGGGGTGCCATTTCGCGAGTTTACTGTAGTTTTTGCAGAGTGGGGGGCGCCGATGGCGCGCTCGCCCGGGGCGCCGTTTCGTCCAGCGCAAACTCGCGACGGCCCAGTGTCCCTCTCACTATATCGATATATATATATATATATATATATATATATATATATATATATATATATATATATATATATATATATATATATATATATATATATATATGCACTCTATCATTTACTTAGATTTCAGTGTACATTACCTTGAGAAGACATGCTCATAGTCCGAATGCCACGTTTCGAGTAGGTCTTTTTCCTTTTTATGAGCTACCTTGCTTTGATGTTAGTAAGGTTATCGATTAGGTTTTTTAATGCTGGTAAATCGTTTCGTCTATCAGTCATCAAACACTTAATAACACGGACACGTCAACACTAACACTTACTGACGTGGTTTAAAGTTGTAAACTCGGATTCGGATGTCTATGTGACTTTCTTAATGGCTAGATTGACGCAGGTAATAGGAAGTTTACCATTAAATTTTGAGAAGAAACAAGTAGCCCAGCCTAAAGTAAAATTTCTTTTCATGTTTGTAGTGCCATTTAGTATCAATCTAGTTTTATTGCAGGTGTCATTTTAATTCCGTTAGGATTAGAAAGTCTGTCAAATAGGAAGCATATATTTTTCAGGGCACTTTTCTATCCTTTCTAAATCACATAAGTGTGTGATAGAACTCCATACACAGTACTCCGGCAAATATGTGTACTTTCAACCTGTTAGTTCTCTTTTCAGAAATTTCGCAAAGCCTCCTAAAACAGAGAAACGTTCTTGAAATTCCACAGTACACACAAGTCATATAGGGACACAGACGATTAATGTATAGGCTGAATAAAAAAGAAAATATAAAAAAGATCTATATACGCAGCGTGAAATGTGTCATTATAGTCAATATAGTACGAGAATATCAGAAAAATAAGAACTTTATACAGAAGTAATTTTTTTAAAAGAGAAAATAGAGTTTAACATGGCTTTTATTGGTGTTCATCACGAGTCCTGACCATTTGCAAGAAACTGTGACATTTATATCGTCAATGTTAGATAAGGTTGGTAGTGAAATGAACCTACAAGCTTCAGTAAGAAAATGTAAGTTCTGCGTTCATCAGCTATAAATCTGCTTTGATCTTAGTATTCTGCCCGCCAGTTAAACGTCAGGTGATTGAAAGAGATAATGATAGATTAGCCCTATTGTTAAGCAATGTACTGCATGCCTGTGCACGTGCAAATTGTTGTCCCTATTTATGCATGGCCGATGTACTGTTCATTGCCATACCTACCGTTTGCAGTAGCGCCAAGGGACACAGATACAATTTTGATGACGAAAACTGACGTCACCAAGTGAAGTCAAAACGTATACCAGAGCATTTGTATATTCAAGTAACGGAATTGGCCGTCAAAACCTGACCATTCTCTTCGACAACGCTGCCTTCAAACATGCCCGATGCAGGCGGAGTTAATTATATTTGTTTAGAAATGTCCTCTTCAAAGAGAAGGACAAATTCATGCCCAAATAGAAGTTCAAGAAACCAGGAATTGGACTATCCGCCACTGAAAAGGTGTGTCAGACGTTTACTTTCAATTTTAGTCAAAACCTTTATTAATTGACATCATCGAATAATGTGTCCCACGTGACTCGGTCCTTTCACCCAGTCGTGAATAGTGCTCGGTTAAGCTCTGAAAGCTCTCGTGCATAATCAAGTAGATTAGATAAGGTTGGTAGTGAAATGAACCTACAAGCTCCAGTAAGAGAATGTAAGTTCTGCGTTCATCAATGACGTTTCCCTACTGAGTGAAAGAAACCTAGAAAAAAAACACGGACAGTAAATTCAAAGGACACTCTCATCAGAGCATGCAAAAAGCATGCACTCCAAATATTGTATTAGGATAGGAGCGCATTGAGTATTCCCGTTATGCATGCCGATTTGTCATGTGAATCAGGTTTCTTTAATTAAACTCGAGTATATTGTGTGTATATATTATGGAATTATTTTGTATAGTTAGTGCGAGATCTTCAGGCTGTCTAATTGCTTTAATTTCGCCATACGACTTTCCAAGAAAAGCACAACATTAATTTTGAAGACAATCCTATTTCCTATAAGAATTACAAGATAAAGCTTCTGAAGATTTCATATGAAAAGTGCGAAATAAAGCTTCAGAACATCCATAAAAAATGTCTGCCATTATTTTTTTAAAGAAAACTTTCATTGTTGCGCGTGACAAAGATCCCTACAAAACATGTGTAACAAGGGAATGCAACTATCTCTTGCCAGCTTGGAAATTTGCTTGCAGATGATTGTGACCCATATTCAAATTGTGAGTCCGAAACGGATTCTCATGTGCTAGAATTTGTAGAAAAATACACAATATCTATTGATTTGGTATGTCAGTCATTCAGTAAGTTTAATGAAAATACTGAAAATACAACACTCAAATCGGACCAACCATCAAACATTCCAGAATACTGTTTGTGAAAATGTATGAGGTTTGTAAAAGGGCACTTCAAATTTTGCCTAGGCTTGGCTATCTGTTTATGTGAAATAAAAATATCCCATATTGTGAACTGAGCAAGGTACCCATCTTGAGGATGTGGAACATCAAATACATCGTGTACATGCAAAACTCTGAAATTGGATCATTGACTAGAATATCGCCGTCCATTTCTTTTATTGTAGAATTATAGATTTGGTGTGTTACATTTAAGGGTATCTTTTATTTATAATATGTTTATTGTAGATCTGACTGATATGTTTCTTTTCTTCAAATACCTTTCAGCCTAATTTCATTTTTAATATGTATGATTTACTCGTGCCATTAAATCTCGGTACCATTAAAGTATGTTTACGCCTAACAAAATTTGGAATACAAATCTGAAACGTGCATCGACTGCTAGTGACGAAGATGATAGCAAGACGAAAGATCAAGAAAACAATGGTGGGAAAGGGAAGATGCCCATTCTTATCTTCTTGCAATTATGGCGTTTGCTTGTTTTTTATTTGCGGTGGAGGTCGATGTTTTAGATATCCTTGGTGTATTTTTTCTCATACTGATGATGATATGGAGGAGGCAGAGGAGGAGAATGTTATTTGTAAGTATTTCAATGTGGTAAGCAAAATGGCTCTCAAATTTGCCTGTAATTTTAGCTTGTATCAACACAACTTTTACTACCATGGGCATATACAATTTCGCCCGTAATGGTTTCAAATATTTGTTGTGTATCTTTCTATTTACGTGAGCTATGACACAATAAACGATTCCATGCAATCGTCAATAGCTTCATATACGGCTAATTGTAGAGCTTAAATCTGACGTTATAACCCTGACCCGCGATATAGCCAAATATGATGACACGAGATTGAGGGTGATAAATAATCTTCATTAAATTTAAACTTGCGAAAACTGTTTGATCAACAGAACCGAAGTTTGACTCTAGAGCATTTAGGCGGCACGCTCCAGTTTCGTACTTTGCATAGGGTTAGATTTTGAAGAAAAAAGAATTTCCCATGGTTTCCGCACTGGTTATTATGGCAATTTGTGTATATCTTAGGAATCGTTAAAAGAACTTTTAATTCCCTTTAGTTTGGTATATGATTGATGGGTGTAATTTGGGCTATAGAGTATACAGCTTGGCCTTCAGATGTTCGTCTATCAAAAACTGTTAGCTTCGCTTGGTCATTTTCACTTCATGGACCTGAAAGATATATTGTAAAAAAAAGAAAAAAAAAACAAAAAAAAAAACAGTTAGCCAATAACTTCTTTTACTTTCTGTATATTTTGTAGTTCATTCATTGCACTTGCAGAAGCTGGTACTGCCTACTCTGGCAAAGTTCGTTTTCCCCATTTTAATAACTGCTAAAGTTAGTGTACTTTGGACTAATTCGGGCTGATTTCTCGAGCACGTGGGAACGGCTATTTTTGTCAGCTGTGTGCTTATATCATGTACAATTTCCACAAGCACAATATGTAAAGAAATTTCACCTACAGTACATGAAAGTAGCATAGAGGTATACCAACATTCTTTCCATTATGCAGGTTGCAAATACAAACAACTTCATCTTACCCCTGTCACTCTCTCAGAAGTACGTTATATCTGTAGAGCGCCAACTTAGCAATATTTTCATTCGTTACGCCACTAAAACAATTGACTTGTGTCGATATAACAGAGCTATAAATCTGCTTTGATCTTAGTATTCTGCCCGCCAGTTACACGTCAGGTGATTGAAAGAGATAATGATAGATTAGCCCTATTGTTAAGCAATGAACTGTATGCCTGTGCACGTGCAACTTGTTGTCCCTATTTATGCATGGCCGATGTACTGTTCATTGCCATACCTACCGTTTGTAGCAGCGCCAAGGGACACAGATACAATTTTGATGACGAAAACTGACGTCACCAAGTGAAGTCAAAACGTATACCAGAGCATTTGTATATTCAAGTAACGGAATTGGCCGTCAAAACCTGACCATTCTCTTCGACAACGCTGCCTTCAAACATGCCCGATGCAGGCGGAGTTAATTATATTTGTTTCGAAATGTCCTCTTCAAAGAGAAGGACAAATTCATGCCCAAATAGAAGTTCAAGAAACCAGGAATTGGACTATCCGCCACTGAAAAGGTGTGTCAGACGTTTACTTTCAATTTTAGTCAAAACCTTTATTAATTGACATCATCGAATAATGTGTCCCACGTGACTCGGTCCTTTCACCCAGTCGTGAATAGTGCTCGGTTAAGCTCTGAAAGCTCTCGTGCATAATCAAGTAGATTAGATAAGGTTGGTAGTGAAATGAACCTACAAGCTCCAGTAAGAGAATGTAAGTTCTGCGTTCATCAATGACGTTTCCCTACTGAGTGAAAGAAACCTAGAAAAAAAACACGGACAGTAAATTCAAAGGACACTCTCATCAGAGCATGCAAAAAGCATGCACTCCAAATATTGTATTAGGATAGGAGCGCATTGAGTATTCCCGTTATGCATGCCGATTTGTCACGTGAATCAGGTTTCTTTAATTAAACTCGAGTATATTGTGTGTATATATTATGGAATTATTTTGTATAGTTAGTGCGAGATCTTCAGGCTGTCTAATTGCTTTAATTTCGCCATACGACTTTCCAAGAAAAGCACAACATTAATTTTGAAGACAATCCTATTTCCTATAAGAATTACAAGATAAAGCTTCTGAAGATTTCATATGAAAAGTGCGAAATAAAGCTTCAGAACATCCATAAAAAATGTCTGCCATTATTTTTTTAAAGAAAACTTTCATTGTTGCGCGTGACAAAGATCCCTACAAAACATGTGTAACAAGGGAATGCAACTATCTCTTGCCAGCTTGGAAATTTGCTTGCAGATGATTGTGACCCATATTCAAATTGTGAGTCCGAAACGGATTCTCATGTGCTAGAATTTGTAGAAAAATACACAATATCTATTGATTTGGTATGTCAGTCATTCAGTAAGTTTAATGAAAATACTGAAAATACAACACTCAAATCGGACCAACCATCAAACATTCCAGAATACTGTTTGTGAAAATGTATGAGGTTTGTAAAAGGGCACTTCAAATTTTGCCTAGGCTTGGCTATCTGTTTATGTGAAATAAAAATATCCCATATTGTGAACTGAGCAAGGTACCCATCTTGAGGATGTGGAACATCAAATACATCGTGTACATGCAAAACTCTGAAATTGGATCATTGACTAGAATATCGCCGTCCATTTCTTTTATTGTAGAATTATAGATTTGGTGTGTTACATTTAAGGGTATCTTTTATTTATAATATGTTTATTGTAGATCTGACTGATATGTTTCTTTTCTTCAAATACCTTTCAGCCTAATTTCATTTTTAATATGTATGATTTACTCGTGCCATTAAATCTCGGTACCATTAAAGTATGTTTACGCCTAACAAAATTTGGAATACAAATCTGAAACGTGCATCGACTGCTAGTGACGAAGATGATAGCAAGACGAAAGATCAAGAAAACAATGGTGGGAAAGGGAAGATGCCCATTCTTATCTTCTTGCAATTATGGCGTTTGCTTGTTTTTTATTTGCGGTGGAGGTCGATGTTTTCGATATCCTTGGTGTATTTTTTCTCATACTGATGATGATATGGAGGAGGCAGAGGAGGAGAATGTTATTTGTAAGTATTTCAATGTGGTAAGCAAAATGGCTCTCAAATTTGCCTGTAATTTTAGCTTGTATCAACACAACTTTTACTACCATGGGCATATACAATTTCGCCCGTAATGGTTTCAAATATTTGTTGTGTATCTTTCTATTTACGTGAGCTATGACACAATAAACGATTCCATGCAATCGTCAATAGCTTCATATACGGCTAATTGTAGAGCTTAAATCTGACGTTATAACCCTGACCCGCGATATAGCCAAATATGATGACACGAGATTGAGGGTGATAAATAATCTTCATTAAATTTAAACTTGGGAAAACTGTTTGATCAACAGAACCGAAGTTTGACTCTAGAGCATTTAGGTGGCACGCTCCAGTTTCGTACTTTGCATAGGGTTAGATTTTGAAGAAAAAAGAATTTCCCATGGTTTCCGCACTGGTTATTATGGCAATTTGTGTATATCTTAGGAATCGTTAAAAGAACTTTTAATTCCCTTTAGTTTGGTATATGATTGATGGGTGTAATTTGGGCTATAGAGTATACAGCTTGGCCTTCAGATGTTCGTCTATCAAAAACTGTTAGCTTCGCTTGGTCATTTTCACTTCATGGACCTGAAAGATATATTGTAAAAAAAAGAAAAAAAAAAAAATAAAGTTAGCCAATAACTTCTTTTACATTCTATATATTTTGTAGTTCATTCATTGCACTTGCAGAAGCTGGTACTGCCTACTCTGGCAAAGTTCGTTTTCCCTATTTTAATAACTGCTAAAGTTAGTGTACTTTGGACTAATTCGGGCTGATTTTTCGAGTACGTGGGAACGGCTATTTTTGTCAGCTGTGTGCTTAGATCATGTACAATTTCCACAAGCACAATATGTAAAGAAATTTCACCTACAGTACATGAAAGTAGCATAGAGGTATACCAACATTCTTTCCATTATGCAGGTTGCAAATACAAACAACTTCATCTTACCCCTGTCACTCTCTCAGAAGTACGTAATATCTGTAGAGCGCCAACTTAGCAATATTTTCATTCGTTACGCCACTAAAACAATTGACTTGTGTCGATATAACAGAGCTATAAATCTGCTTTGATCTTAGTATTCTGCCCGCCAGTTACACGTCAGGTGATTGAAAGAGATAATGATAGATTAGCCCTATTGTTAAGCAATGTACTGTATGCCTGTGCACGTGCAACTTGTTGTCCCTATTTATGCATGACCGATGTACTGTTCATTGCCATACCTACCGTTTGCAGTAGCGCCAAGGGACACAGATACAATTTTGATGACGAAAACTGACGTCACCAAGTGAAGTCAAAACGTATACCAGAGCATTTGTATATTCAAGTAACGGAATTGGCCGTCAAAACCTGACCATTCTCTTCGACAACGCTGCCTTCAAACATGCCCGATGCAGGCAGAGTTCATTATATTTGTTTAGAAATGTCCTCTTCAAAGAGAAGGACAAATTCATGCCCAAATAGAAGTTCAAGAAACCAGGAATTGGACTATCCGCCACTGAAAAGGTGTGTCAGACATTTACTTTCAATTTTAGTCAAAACCTTTATTAATTGGCATCATCGAATAATGTGTCCCACGTGACTCGGTCCTTTCACCCAGTCGTGAATAGTGCTCGGTTAAGCTCTGAAAGCTCTCGTGCATAATCAAGTAGATTAGATAAGGTTGGTAGTGAAATGAACCTACAAGCTCCAGTAAGAGAATGTAAGTTCTGCGTTCATCAATGACGATTCCCTACTGAGTGAAAGAAAACTAGAATAAAAACACGGACAGTAAATTCAAAGGACACTTTCATCAGAGCATGCAAAAAGCATGCACTCCAAATATTGTATTAGGATAGGAGCGCATTGAGTATTCCCGTTATGCATGCCGATTTGTCATGTGAATCAGGTTTCTTTAATTAAACTCGAGTATATTGTGTGTATATATTATGGAATTATTTTGTATAGTTAGTGCGAGATCTTCAGGCTGTCTAATAGCTTTAATTTCGCCAGTAGATTCACGTTTCAGATTTGTATTCCAAATCTTGTTAGACGTAAACATACTATAATAGTACCGAGATTTAATGGCACGAGTAAATCATACATATTAAAAATGAAATTAGGCTGAAAGGTATTTGAAGAAAAGAGACATATCGGTCAGATCTACAATAAACATATTATAAATAAAAGATACCCTTAAATGTAACACACCAAGTCTATAATTCAACAATAAAAGAAATGCACGGCGATATTCTAGTCAATGATCCAATTTCAGAGTTTTGCATGTACACGATGTATTTGATGTTCCACATCCTCAAGATGGGTACCTTGCTCAGTTCACATGGTTATCCTGCTAATTTTTGTATATCTTAGGAATCGTTAAAAAAACTTTTAATTCCCTTTAGTTTGGTATATGATTGATGGGTGTAATTTGGGCGATAGAGTATACAGCTTTGCCTTCAGATGTTCGTCTATCAAAAACTGCTAGCTTCGCTTGGTCATTTTCACTTCATGGACTTGAAAGATATATTGTAAAAAAAAAAAAAAAAAAAAATTAGCCAAATAGTTCTTTTACATTCTATATATTTTGTAGTTCATTCATTGCACTTGCAGAAGCTGGTACTGCCTACTCTGGTAAAATTCGTTTTCCCTATTTTAATAACTGCTAAAGTTAGTGTACTTTGGACTAATTCGGGCTGATTTTTCGAGTACGTGGGAACGGCCATTTTGGTCAGCTGTGTGCTTAGATCATGTACAATTTCCACAAGCACAATATGTGAAGAAATTTCACCTACAGTACATGAAAGTAGCATAGAGGTATACCAACATTCTCTCCATTATGCAGGTTGCAAATACAAACAACTTCATCTTTCACCTGTCACTCTCTCAGAAGTACGTAATATCTGTAGAGCGCCAACTTAGTAATAATTTTCATGCGTTACGCCACTAAAACAATTGACTTGTGTCGATGTAAAATAGCTTTAAATCTGCTTTGATCTTAGTATTCTGCCCGCAATTTACACGTCAGGTGATTGAAAGAGATAATGATAGATTAGCCCTATTGTTAAGCAATGTACTGTATGCCTGTGCACGTGCAACTTGTTGTCCCTATTTATGCATGACCGATGTACTGTTCATTGCCATACCTACCGTTTGCAGTAGCGCCAAGGGACTCAGATACAATTTTGATGACGAAAACTGACGTCACCAAGTGAAGTCAAAACGTATACCAGAGCATTTGTATATTCAAGTAACGGAATTGGCCGTCAAAACCTGACCATTCTCTTCGACAACGCTGCCTTCAAACATGCCCGATGCAGGCGGAGTTAATTATATTTGTTTAGAAATGTCCTCTTCAAAGAGAAGGACAAATTCATGCCCAAATAGAAGTTCAAGAAACCAGGAATTGGACTATCCGCCACTGAAAAGGTGTGTCAGACATTTACTTTCAATTTTAGTCAAAACCTTTATTAATTGGCATCATCGAATAATGTGTCCCACGTGACTCGGTCCTTTCACCCAGTCGTGAATAGTGCTCGGTTAAGCTCTGAAAGCTCTCGTGCATAATCAAGTAGATTAGATAAGGTTGGTAGTGAAATGAACCTACAAGCTCCAGTAAGAGAATGTAAGTTCTGCGTTCATCAATGACGATTCCCTACTGAGTGAAAGAAAACTAGAATAAAAACACGGACAGTAAATTCAAAGGACACTTTCATCAGAGCATGCAAAAAGCATGCACTCCAAATATTGTATTAGGATAGGAGCGCATTGAGTATTCCCGTTATGCATGCCGATTTGTCATGTGAATCAGGTTTCTTTAATTAAACTCGAGTATATTGTGTGTATATATTATGGAATTATTTTGTATAGTTAGTGCGAGATCTTCAGGCTGTCTAATAGCTTTAATTTCGCCAGTAGATTCACGTTTCAGATTTGTATTCCAAATCTTGTTAGACGTAAACATACTATAATAGTACCGAGATTTAATGGCACGAGTAAATCATACATATTAAAAATGAAATTAGGCTGAAAGGTATTTGAAGAAAAGAGACATATCGGTCAGATCTACAATAAACATATTATAAATAAAAGATACCCTTAAATGTAACACACCAAGTCTATAATTCAACAATAAAAGAAATGGACGGCTATATTCTAGCCAATGATCCAATTTCAGAGTTTTGCATGTACACGATGTATTTGATGTTCCACATCCTCAAGATGGGTACCTTGCTCAGTTCACATGGTTATCCTGCTAATTTTTGTATATCTTAGGAATCGTTAAAAAAACTTTTAATTCCCTTTAGTTTGGTATATGATTGATGGGTGTAATTTGGGCGATAGAGTATACAGCTTTGCCTTCAGATGTTCGTCTATCAAAAACTGCTAGCTTCGCTTGGTCATTTTCACTTCATGGACTTGAAAGATATATTGTAAACAAAAAAAAAAAAAAAATTAGCCAAATAGTTCTTTTACATTCTATATATTTTGTAGTTCATTCATTGCACTTGCAGAAGCTGGTACTGCCTACTCTGGCAAAGTTCGTTTTCCCTATTTTAATAACTGCTAAAGTTAGTGTACTTTGGACTAATTCGGGCTGATTTTTCGAGTACGTGGGAACGGCTATTTTTGTCAGCTGTGTGCTTAGATCATGTACAATTTCCACAAGCACAATATGTAAAGAAATTTCACCTACAGTACATGAAAGTAGCATAGAGGTATACCAACATTCTTTCCATTATGCAGGTTGCAAATACAAACAACTTCATCTTACCCCTGTCACTCTCTCAGAAGTACGTAATATCTGTAGAGCGCCAACTTAGCAATATTTTCATTCGTTACGCCACTAAAACAATTGACTTGTGTCGATATAACAGAGCTATAAATCTGCTTTGATCTTAGTATTCTGCCCGCCAGTTACACGTCAGGTGATTGAAAGAGATAATGATAGATTAGCCCTATTGTTAAGCAATGAACTGTATGCCTGTGCACGTGCAACTTGTTGTCCCTATTTATGCATGGCCGATGTACTGTTCATTGCCATACCTACCGTTTGCAGTAGCGCCAAGGGACACAGATACAATTTTGATGACGAAAACTGACGTCACCAAGTGAAGTCAAAACGTATACCAGAGCATTTGTATATTCAAGTAACGGAATTGGCCGTCAAAACCTGACCATTCTCTTCGACAACGCTGCCTTCAAACATGCCCGATGCAGGCGGAGTTAATTATATTTGTTTAGAAATGTCCTCTTCAAAGAGAAGGACAAATTCATGCCCAAATAGAAGTTCAAGAAACCAGGAATTGGACTATCCGCCACTGAAAAGGTGTGTCAGACGTTTACTTTCAATTTTAGTCAAAACCTTTATTAATTGACATCATCGAATAATGTGTCCCACGTGACTCGGTCCTTTCACCCAGTCGTGAATAGTGCTCGGTTAAGCTCTGAAAGCTCTCGTGCATAATCAAGTAGATTAGATAAGGTTGGTAGTGAAATGAACCTACAAGCTCCAGTAAGAGAATGTAAGTTCTGCGTTCATCAATGACGTTTCCCTACTGAGTGAAAGAAACCTAGAAAAAAAACACGGACAGTAAATTCAAAGGACACTCTCATCAGAGCATGCAAAAAGCATGCACTCCAAATATTGTATTAGGATAGGAGCGCATTGAGTATTCCCGTTATGCATGCCGATTTGTCATGTGAATCAGGTTTCTTTAATTAAACTCGAGTATATTGTGTGTATATATTATGGAATTATTTTGTATAGTTAGTGCGAGATCTTCAGGCTGTCTAATTGCTTTAATTTCGCCATACGACTTTCCAAGAAAAGCACAACATTAATTTTGAAGACAATCCTATTTCCTATAAGAATTACAAGATAAAGCTTCTGAAGATTTCATATGAAAAGTGCGAAATAAAGCTTCAGAACATCCATAAAAAATGTCTGCCATTATTTTTTTAAAGAAAACTTTCATTGTTGCGCGTGACAAAGATCCCTACAAAACATGTGTAACAAGGGAATGCAACTATCTCTTGCCAGCTTGGAAATTTGCTTGCAGATGATTGTGACCCATATTCAAATTGTGAGTCCGAAACGGATTCTCATGTGCTAGAATTTGTAGAAAAATACACAATATCTATTGATTTGGTATGTCAGTCATTCAGTAAGTTTAATGAAAATACTGAAAATACAACACTCAAATCGGACCAACCATCAAACATTCCAGAATACTGTTTGTGAAAATGTATGAGGTTTGTAAAAGGGCACTTCAAATTTTGCCTAGGCTTGGCTATCTGTTTATGTGAAATAAAAATATCCCATATTGTGAACTGAGCAAGGTACCCATCTTGAGGATGTGGAACATCAAATACATCGTGTACATGCAAAACTCTGAAATTGGATCATTGACTAGAATATCGCCGTCCATTTCTTTTATTGTAGAATTATAGATTTGGTGTGTTACATTTAAGGGTATCTTTTATTTATAATATGTTTATTGTAGATCTGACTGATATGTTTCTTTTCTTCAAATACCTTTCAGCCTAATTTCATTTTTAATATGTATGATTTACTCGTGCCATTAAATCTCGGTACCATTAAAGTATGTTTACGCCTAACAAAATTTGGAATACAAATCTGAAACGTGCATCGACTGCTAGTGACGAAGATGATAGCAAGACGAAAGATCAAGAAAACAATGGTGGGAAAGGGAAGATGCCCATTCTTATCTTCTTGCAATTATGGCGTTTGCTTGTTTTTTATTTGCGGTGGAGGTCGATGTTTTAGATATCCTTGGTGTATTTTTTCTCATACTGATGATGATATGGAGGAGGCAGAGGAGGAGAATGTTATTTGTAAGTATTTCAATGTGGTAAGCAAAATGGCTCTCAAATTTGCCTGTAATTTTAGCTTGTATCAACACAACTTTTACTACCATGGGCATATACAATTTCGCCCGTAATGGTTTCAAATATTTGTTGTGTATCTTTCTATTTACGTGAGCTATGACACAATAAACGATTCCATGCAATCGTCAATAGCTTCATATACGGCTAATTGTAGAGCTTAAATCTGACGTTATAACCCTGACCCGCGATATAGCCAAATATGATGACACGAGATTAAGGGTGATAAATAATCTTCATTAAATTTAAACTTGGGAAAACTGTTTGATCAACAGAACCGAAGTTTGACTCTAGAGCATTTAGGCGGCACGCTCCAGTTTCGTACTTTGCATAGGGTTAGATTTTGAAGAAAAAAGAATTTCCCATGGTTTCCGCACTGGTTATTATGGCAATTTGTGTATATCTTAGGAATCGTTAAAAGAACTTTTAATTCCCTTTAGTTTGGTATATGATTGATGGGTGTAATTTGGGCTATAGAGTATACAGCTTGGCCTTCAGATGTTCGTCTATCAAAAACTGTTAGCTTCGCTTGGTCATTTTCACTTCATGGACCTGAAAGATATATTGTAAAAAAAAGAAAAAAAACAGTTAGCCAATAACTTCTTTTACATTCTATATATTTTGTAGTTCATTCATTGCACTTGCAGAAGCTGGTACTGCCTACTCTGGCAAAGTTCGTTTTCCCCATTTTAATAACTGCTAAAGTTAGTGTACTTTGGACTAATTCGGGCTGATTTCTCGAGCACGTGGGAACGGCTATTTTTGTCAGCTGTGTGCTTATATCATGTACAATTTCCACAAGCACAATATGTAAAGAAATTTCACCTACAGTACATGAAAGTAGCATAGAGGTATACCAACATTCTTTCCATTATGCAGGTTGCAAATACAAACAACTTCATCTTACCCCTGTCACTCTCTCAGAAGTACGTTATATCTGTAGAGCGCCAACTTAGCAATATTTTCATTCGTTACGCCACTAAAACAATTGACTTGTGTCGATATAACAGAGCTATAAATCTGCTTTGATCTTAGTATTCTGCCCGCCAGTTACACGTCAGGTGATTGAAAGAGATAATGATAGATTAGCCCTATTGTTAAGCAATGAACTGTATGCCTGTGCACGTGCAACTTGTTGTCCCTATTTATGCATGGCCGATGTACTGTTCATTGCCATACCTACCGTTTGTAGCAGCGCCAAGGGACACAGATACAATTTTGATGACGAAAACTGACGTCACCAAGTGAAGTCAAAACGTATACCAGAGCATTTGTATATTCAAGTAACGGAATTGGCCGTCAAAACCTGACCATTCTCTTCGACAACGCTGCCTTCAAACATGCCCGATGCAGGCGGAGTTAATTATATTTGTTTAGAAATGTCCTCTTCAAAGAGAAGGACAAATTCATGCCCAAATAGAAGTTCAAGAAACCAGGAATTGGACTATCCGCCACTGAAAAGGTGTGTCAGACGTTTACTTTCAATTTTAGTCAAAACCTTTATTAATTGACATCATCGAATAATGTGTCCCACGTGACTCGGTCCTTTCACCCAGTCGTGAATAGTGCTCGGTTAAGCTCTGAAAGCTCTCGTGCATAATCAAGTAGATTAGATAAGGTTGGTAGTGAAATGAACCTACAAGCTCCAGTAAGAGAATGTAAGTTCTGCGTTCATCAATGACGTTTCCCTACTGAGTGAAAGAAACCTAGAAAAAAAACACGGACAGTAAATTCAAAGGACACTCTCATCAGAGCATGCAAAAAGCATGCACTCCAAATATTGTATTAGGATAGGAGCGCATTGAGTATTCCCGTTATGCATGCCGATTTGTCACGTGAATCAGGTTTCTTTAATTAAACTCGAGTATATTGTGTGTATATATTATGGAATTATTTTGTATAGTTAGTGCGAGATCTTCAGGCTGTCTAATTGCTTTAATTTCGCCATACGACTTTCCAAGAAAAGCACAACATTAATTTTGAAGACAATCCTATTTCCTATAAGAATTACAAGATAAAGCTTCTGAAGATTTCATATGAAAAGTGCGAAATAAAGCTTCAGAACATCCATAAAAAATGTCTGCCATTATTTTTTTAAAGAAAACTTTCATTGTTGCGCGTGACAAAGATCCCTACAAAACATGTGTAACAAGGGAATGCAACTATCTCTTGCCAGCTTGGAAATTTGCTTGCAGATGATTGTGACCCATATTCAAATTGTGAGTCCGAAACGGATTCTCATGTGCTAGAATTTGTAGAAAAATACACAATATCTATTGATTTGGTATGTCAGTCATTCAGTAAGTTTAATGAAAATACTGAAAATACAACACTCAAATCGGACCAACCATCAAACATTCCAGAATACTGTTTGTGAAAATGTATGAGGTTTGTAAAAGGGCACTTCAAATTTTGCCTAGGCTTGGCTATCTGTTTATGTGAAATAAAAATATCCCATATTGTGAACTGAGCAAGGTACCCATCTTGAGGATGTGGAACATCAAATACATCGTGTACATGCAAAACTCTGAAATTGGATCATTGACTAGAATATCGCCGTCCATTTCTTTTATTGTAGAATTATAGATTTGGTGTGTTACATTTAAGGGTATCTTTTATTTATAATATGTTTATTGTAGATCTGACTGATATGTTTCTTTTCTTCAAATACCTTTCAGTGTAATTTCATTTTTAATATGTATGATTTACTCGTGCCATTAAATCTCGGTACCATTAAAGTATGTTTACGCCTAACAAAATTTGGAATACAAATCTGAAACGTGCATCGACTGCTAGTGACGAAGATGATAGCAAGACGAAAGATCAAGAAAACAATGGTGGGAAAGGGAAGATGCCCATTCTTATCTTCTTGCAATTATGGCGTTTGCTTGTTTTTTATTTGCGGTGGAGGTCGATGTTTTAGATATCCTTGGTGTATTTTTTCTCATACTGATGATGATATGGAGGAGGCAGAGGAGGAGAATGTTATTTGTAAGTATTTCAATGTGGTAAGCAAAATGGCTCTCAAATTTGCCTGTAATTTTAGCTTGTATCAACACAACTTTTACTACCATGGGCATATACAATTTCGCCCGTAATGGTTTCAAATATTTGTTGTGTATCTTTCTATTTACGTGAGCTATGACACAATAAACGATTCCATGCAATCGTCAATAGCTTCATATACGGCTAATTGTAGAGCTTAAATCTGACGTTATAACCCTGACCCACGGTATAGCCAAATATGATGACACTAGATTAAGGGTGATAAATAATCTTCATTAAATTTAAACTTGGGAAAACTGTTTGATCAACAGAACCGAAGTTTGACTCTAGAGCATTTAGGTGGCACGCTCCAGTTTCGTACTTTGCATAGGGTTAGATTTTGAAGAAAAAAGAATTTCCCATGGTTTCCGCACTGGTTATTATGGCAATTTGTGTATATCTTAGGAATCGTTAAAAGAACTTTTAATTCCCTTTAGTTTGGTATATGATTGATGGGTGTAATTTGGGCTATAGAGTATACAGCTTGGCCTTCAGATGTTCGTCTATCAAAAACTGTTAGCTTCGCTTGGTCATTTTCACTTCATGGACCTGAAAGATATATTGTAAAAAAAAAGAAAACAACAAAACCAACAGTTAGCCAATAACTTCTTTTACTTTCTATATATTTTGTAGTTCATTCATTGCACTTGCAGAAGCTGGTACTGCCTACTCTGGCAAAGTTCGTTTTCCCCATTTTAATAACTGCTAAAGTTAGTGTACTTTGGACTAATTCGGGCTGATTTCTCGAGCACGTGGGAACGGCTATTTTTGTCAGCTGTGTGCTTATATCATGTACAATTTCCACAAGCACAATATGTAAAGAAATTTCACCTACAGTACATGAAAGTAGCATAGAGGTATACCAACATTCTTTCCATTATGCAGGTTGCAAATACAAACAACTTCATCTTACCCCTGTCACTCTCTCAGAAGTACGTTATATCTGTAGAGCGCCAACTTAGCAATATTTTCATTCGTTACGCCACTAAAACAATTGACTTGTGTCGATATAACAGAGCTATAAATCTGCTTTGATCTTAGTATTCTGCCCGCCAGTTACACGTCAGGTGATTGAAAGAGATAATGATAGATTAGCCCTATTGTTAAGCAATGAACTGTATGCCTGTGCACGTGCAACTTGTTGTCCCTATTTATGCATGGCCGATGTACTGTTCATTGCCATACCTACCGTTTGTAGCAGCGCCAAGGGACACAGATACAATTTTGATGACGAAAACTGACGTCACCAAGTGAAGTCAAAACGTATACCAGAGCATTTGTATATTCAAGTAACGGAATTGGCCGTCAAAACCTGACCATTCTCTTCGACAACGCTGCCTTCAAACATGCCCGATGCAGGCGGAGTTAATTATATTTGTTTAGAAATGTCCTCTTCAAAGAGAAGGACAAATTCATGCCCAAATAGAAGTTCAAGAAACCAGGAATTGGACTATCCGCCACTGAAAAGGTGTGTCAGACGTTTACTTTCAATTTTAGTCAAAACCTTTATTAATTGACATCATCGAATAATGTGTCCCACGTGACTCGGTCCTTTCACCCAGTCGTGAATAGTGCTCGGTTAAGCTCTGAAAGCTCTCGTGCATAATCAAGTAGATTAGATAAGGTTGGTAGTGAAATGAACCTACAAGCTCCAGTAAGAGAATGTAAGTTCTGCGTTCATCAATGACGTTTCCCTACTGAGTGAAAGAAACCTAGAAAAAAAACACGGACAGTAAATTCAAAGGACACTCTCATCAGAGCATGCAAAAAGCATGCACTCCAAATATTGTATTAGGATAGGAGCGCATTGAGTATTCCCGTTATGCATGCCGATTTGTCACGTGAATCAGGTTTCTTTAATTAAACTCGAGTATATTGTGTGTATATATTATGGAATTATTTTGTATAGTTAGTGCGAGATCTTCAGGCTGTCTAATTGCTTTAATTTCGCCATACGACTTTCCAAGAAAAGCACAACATTAATTTTGAAGACAATCCTATTTCCTATAAGAATTACAAGATAAAGCTTCTGAAGATTTCATATGAAAAGTGCGAAATAAAGCTTCAGAACATCCATAAAAAATGTCTGCCATTATTTTTTTAAAGAAAACTTTCATTGTTGCGCGTGACAAAGATCCCTACAAAACATGTGTAACAAGGGAATGCAACTATCTCTTGCCAGCTTGGAAATTTGCTTGCAGATGATTGTGACCCATATTCAAATTGTGAGTCCGAAACGGATTCTCATGTGCTAGAATTTGTAGAAAAATACACAATATCTATTGATTTGGTATGTCAGTCATTCAGTAAGTTTAATGAAAATACTGAAAATACAACACTCAAATCGGACCAACCATCAAACATTCCAGAATACTGTTTGTGAAAATGTATGAGGTTTGTAAAAGGGCACTTCAAATTTTGCCTAGGCTTGGCTATCTGTTTATGTGAAATAAAAATATCCCATATTGTGAACTGAGCAAGGTACCCATCTTGAGGATGTGGAACATCAAATACATCGTGTACATGCAAAACTCTGAAATTGGATCATTGACTAGAATATCGCCGTCCATTTCTTTTATTGTAGAATTATAGATTTGGTGTGTTACATTTAAGGGTATCTTTTATTTATAATATGTTTATTGTAGATCTGACTGATATGTTTCTTTTCTTCAAATACCTTTCAGCCTAATTTCATTTTTAATATGTATGATTTACTCGTGCCATTAAATCTCGGTACCATTAAAGTATGTTTACGCCTAACAAAATTTGGAATACAAATCTGAAACGTGCATCGACTGCTAGTGACGAAGATGATAGCAAGACGAAAGATCAAGAAAACAATGGTGGGAAAGGGAAGATGCCCATTCTTATCTTCTTGCAATTATGGCGTTTGCTTGTTTTTTATTTGCGGTGGAGGTCGATGTTTTAGATATCCTTGGTGTATTTTTTCTCATACTGATGATGATATGGAGGAGGCAGAGGAGGAGAATGTTATTTGTAAGTATTTCAATGTGGTAAGCAAAATGGCTCTCAAATTTGCCTGTAATTTTAGCTTGTATCAACACAACTTTTACTACCATGGGCATATACAATTTCGCCCGTAATGGTTTCAAATATTTGTTGTGTATCTTTCTATTTACGTGAGCTATGACACAATAAACGATTCCATGCAATCGTCAATAGCTTCATATACGGCTAATTGTAGAGCTTAAATCTGACGTTATAACCCTGACCCGCGATATAGCCAAATATGATGACACGAGATTGAGGGTGATAAATAATCTTCATTAAATTTAAACTTGGGAAAACTGTTTGATCAACAGAACCGAAGTTTGACTCTAGAGCATTTAGGTGGCACGCTCCAGTTTCGTACTTTGCATAGGGTTAGATTTTGAAGAAAAAAGAATTTCCCATGGTTTCCGCACTGGTTATTATGGCAATTTGTGTATATCTTAGGAATCGTTAAAAGAACTTTTAATTCCCTTTAGTTTGGTATATGATTGATGGGTGTAATTTGGGCTATAGAGTATACAGCTTGGCCTTCAGATGTTCGTCTATCAAAAACTGTTAGCTTCGCTTGGTCATTTTCACTTCATGGACCTGAAAGATATATTGCAAAAAAAAAAAAAAGAAAAAAACAAAACCAACAGTTAGCCAATAACTTCTTTTACTTTCTATATATTTTGTAGTTCATTCATTGCACTTGCAGAAGCTGGTACTGCCTACTCTGGCAAAGTTCGTTTTCCCTATTTTAATAACTGCTAAAGTTAGTGTACTTTGGACTAATTCGGGCTGATTTCTCGAGCACGTGGGAACGGCTATTTTTGTCAGCTGTGTGCTTATATCATGTACAATTTCCACAAGCACAATATGTAAAGAAATTTCACCTACAGTACATGAAAGTAGCATAGAGGTATACCAACATTCTTTCCATTATGCAGGTTGCAAATACAAACAACTTCATCTTACCCCTGTCACTCTCTCAGAAGTACGTTATATCTGTAGAGCGCCAACTTAGCAATATTTTCATTCGTTACGCCACTAAAACAATTGACTTGTGTCGATATAACAGAGCTATAAATCTGCTTTGATCTTAGTATTCTGCCCGCCAGTTACACGTCAGGTGATTGAAAGAGATAATGATAGATTAGCCCTATTGTTAAGCAATGAACTGTATGCCTGTGCACGTGCAACTTGTTGTCCCTATTTATGCATGGCCGATGTACTGTTCATTGCCATACCTACCGTTTGTAGCAGCGCCAAGGGACACAGATACAATTTTGATGACGAAAACTGACGTCACCAAGTGAAGTCAAAACGTATACCAGAGCATTTGTATATTCAAGTAACGGAATTGGCCGTCAAAACCTGACCATTCTCTTCGACAACGCTGCCTTCAAACATGCCCGATGCAGGCGGAGTTAATTATATTTGTTTAGAAATGTCCTCTTCAAAGAGAAGGACAAATTCATGCCCAAATAGAAGTTCAAGAAACCAGGAATTGGACTATCCGCCACTGAAAAGGTGTGTCAGACGTTTACTTTCAATTTTAGTCAAAACCTTTATTAATTGACATCATCGAATAATGTGTCCCACGTGACTCGGTCCTTTCACCCAGTCGTGAATAGTGCTCGGTTAAGCTCTGAAAGCTCTCGTGCATAATCAAGTAGATTAGATAAGGTTGGTAGTGAAATGAACCTACAAGGACCAACCATCAAACAAAAATGATTTCCGCACTGGTTATTATGGATTTTTCTTGTTTTTTATTTGGGAAGGAGGTCGATGTTTTAGATGTCCTTGGAGTATATTTTCTCATGCTGATGATGATATGGAGGAGGCAGAGGAGGAGAATGTTATTTGTAAGTATTTCAATGTGGTGAGCAAAATGGCTCTCAAATTTGCCCTGTTATTGTATCTTGCATCCACAGAACTTTTTCTACCATGGGCATTTAAAATTTCGCCCCTAAAGCTTTAAATATTCTTATTTTTATCTTTCTATTCACGTGAGCTATGACACAAGAAAAATTTCCATGGAATCTGCCAATAGCTGCATATACGGCTAACCGTAGAGCTTAGATATGAGTAAAAGAAACCTAGAATTAAAACACAAACAGTAAATTCAAAGGAAACTCTAATCAGAGCACGTTCAAAGCGTGCACTCCAAATATTGTTTTCCAATAGGAGCGCATTGAGTATTCCCGTTATCCTTTCCGATTTGTCATTTGAGTCAGGTTTCGGTAAGTAAACTCGAATATATATATATATATATATATATATATATATATATATATATATATATATATTTATATATATATATATATATATATATATATATATATATATATATATATATTATGGAAGTGTTGTGTTTATTGATTTTTTACGTTGTAAAATATGATTGGTTGGTTGATTTTTAATGGGACATCTAAAACAGAAAAGGGTATATCGTGTTGAGGCAAGTGGATTGAAGTGCTTTTTCCTGAGTTTTACTAAAATTGCCTACCCAGCCTGGTGTCAGCAGCATTCAAGCCCGAATGTTTCTGCTGGAGCTTTATTTTAACTATATTTAACCTGAAAGTAGTATACGCTTACATTTACTTTTAAACAAGACAAATTGTCATAATTTGAACATGCATTACAATCTCTTAGATATCACTTGTCTGATCATTCAATATAGCATGTACTGAATGAAGTAAAACCGAGGAGCAAATTGTAATTACAGCCGCTGTTAGATTATGTGCCCCTTACTTTTAAGAAAATGTTGAGGGTATGCTATCTAATTCATGAAATATCCCATAATTTGAATCGTGAACGCTTGAATAGGAGTAACTCTTGATGTTGGTCTGATGTTGGCATTGATGAAAATCTAAGTATCACATGTACACGAATTTTAACTTTCTCACACTAAAAGCTTATAAAAACAGAAGACGGAAGTTCAAGATAAAATAAGTAACAAGAAAAAGATGCACCTCCATAGTTATACATCGTAGTTGAGATAATGTGTCATGAATGTATATTGGCTTATCGCATTCTTCTGCATTGTGTTAGTACTTATCGATCTATTAGAGACAGACACGCCTACCAATTAGCTTTTCAAGTAATCAATGTATCGTTTCTTTTACTTTCTCAAGTAATCACACATACATACTTAAGAATATTTAGTAAATACTGACAATTTTAAGAAACAGTGGTTGAACAATTTTGATGTTGTGATCATTTGAATTTAATATATGATATATGATAGTTAGCTAGGTTACAGTTATCGGACCTGATGTCTGACAACGTTTTAATGTGGCTGTAATTACTTAATGCCTCACTGACATCATTGCCAGCAATAATAATAGTCGGCTGTCCATAGGCATTTAGTAAATGTTAGAGTTCATCTGATAAATTGCGATTTGTTAACTTATCTCAGAATGGTGAAAATGCTTTAAATAACAAAAGTGCTACGTTTATATGTCATTAACTAATTTATTTTCTATTTGTTGACCACAATGAAGAAGACACGTCATCGCCTGCTGCGGATCAGACAGCGCCCATAATGGAACAACTTTACCGTCCAGAAGACAGGTAGCTTTAGGTAACCTGACAGAATTCTTTTTTGATCCTTCAGAACTCTTTGAATAAATCCAGTCTTACCACATAAAAAAGCAACACTTATCGCACTTTAGTCTCGAACCATTACCTCTGGGAAAGGGAAATTGCCAGCAAAAGAGCTGACAGATGGATGATATCGGCTCCTTGATGATTTGTAAAGATTGTCATAAGGTCATACAGTAACTTATGGAAACATGAAAGACGTTAAGGTTTTTATAACCGTAACGTCATGTAACTTTAAGAAAAATAGAAACAAGGCATGTACAGTTTCTGAGCGTCGCACGAGAAAAAGTATACACCTGAATCAGGTTCCAGAGCCAGGTTTATCTCAGTCTAAGCTTGGTACTCTAACTAATAATCTATCTGGTTATATTCATGGAATAAAATCGTGGAATAGAATTGTGGATTAATATTATGGAATAATATCATGGAATAATATCATGGATTAATATCATGGAATAATATCATGGAATAATATTTTATTCAAGGTATTGCAAAATAGTGAGATCGCAGCTATTTTTGGAACTTAAATTAGGTTTCAAATAAATCATTTTGGTTTGTTTTATTTCGTTATATTGTTGGGGATCAGATTTTAAAGTAATATTAACCATGGAACAATAGTAACTACTTCCGAATGTTTTATCCAATGAATATTATGATAAAACACTTTCATTTTAAATGTAAATTGCGGAGATATTTGGCTATGTTCTACACATTGAATTACTTTTGAACCAAAACGCACAAAGTGGTTTCAAATGTTTTTATAATCATTCACAAAACGTACCAGTCTGTTTGTCATAAAATCGTTATGTGATTAAGTCAGCGTTTAGGGTCAAGAGACAGTGTGTCAGAGGAATCAAATCACGTAGAATCAATCTCTCTATCTCTTCCTCCCTCTAACCTGCCACAATGAACTTTGTGTTTCTTAGACAACTACATCGTTACTAATATTTCGGTATCTTGCGTTTTGTGATCTTGACAACATTATCAAGAAATAATTGGAAAAATGTCAAGAAAGACGAAAAATTGCGTAGCCTTGTCACACACTGGAAGGTAATCTTCAGCCCAGGTAATCAGATCTATAATTATATGGTGTTCGTCATATCCAGAAATCGATTGCGACCATAATGCAACAACCATTACCGAGGGGATGAATCCTTATCCAACCCCATTTTGCAATGACGGTTACCGAATGGATTAATCCTTATCCAACCCCGTTTTGATCTTTTCCTTCAGTGCCAGATGATGCCCTACATTCTAGCACAGGGGTCAGCAACCATTTATACTTACAGAGCCAAACTAGGTCACAATTCGGAGCAAGAGGTCAACAGAGAGCCAGTATAAAAAAGCCCACTTGTAACTGATAGAATACAATTTAACATTATTGATATTATACATGTTGATTAATAATATTAGAAGACAAGAAAGCGACAAAAAGAGGTCAACAAAGAGCCAGTATAAGAAAGCCCACTTGTAACTGATAGAACACAATTTAACATTATTGATATTATACATGTTGATTAATAATATTAGAAGACAAGAAAGCGACAAAAAGACCGAATTGACGTGAGTAAATAAGCATTTTTATTTTTTTAAATTAATTTAATTTTAATTTAAAAATATAATGTATTTTAGGGATGACAAAAGAACCATATCTTTGTTCCGTACTGAGCCACATTTGGCTCGCGAGCCATATGATGCTGATCCCTGTTTTCGGACCATTAGTTATAACATTGTATCAGGCAAGAAGTGAATTTGTTTTTACATATCCATCATGTACAGATTTATCAGACGTCAAAGCAAGTAGGATGACATATCAGAAATAGGTAGGATGACATATCAGCAGTAGGTAGGATGACATATCAACAATAGGTAGGATGACATATCAGAAAAGGCTGAACGTTTAAATTCAAATTTTGTAGCAAAACTCTCTTTTCACAGAGCTCATCTGAATTTCATTGATGAAGCGATTGAATATATCTATCCAGTTGGATGACCTCATTAATTAAGCAGTTGTATGATGACATCATCATGTCATAACATGCGTCCTTATTGCCGAGAGATACGACTTGACGGTGACGTATACTGAACAAAACATTGTTCAGTTAACTCCTATGTTATGACTATGAAATGGAATTAGAGTAGTTAATACAATAATGTTGTGTTGAGCTTACGTGTAGTGTTAGTTTCACCTTTGTGGACGGCCATAAAGAAACGTACACATACATTTAAATATATGTGTCTCTGTAGTAAAACAGCAATAAAACAAAACAAAACAAAACAACAACAACGGTGCCTCTAATTATGAAAATCTGGAAACGCACAACTGTATTATAAATTAAAGCTCTTTGCGATCGCGTTAGCGAAAGCTGATACATTTTGATGCAACAATGGCGCGCGAAGTCCGTCATCATTATCATTCATTCATTCATTCATTCACATTCTGTTGGCATGATGGCCTTTATCGGCAGCATAAGCTTCAATATTGTACTCGTATTAGTTTGGTTTGGTTTGGTGGAGTTTAACGCCATTTTTCAGCACACGATGATAGGCTATTCAAGGCGGCCTGTATATTTTGGTGGAGGAAGAACCCGAGAGGACCGCCTGGAAGACGCACCTACCAATGGGAAGCTACTGGCAAGCTTTCTGACATACCCAAGTTGGAAGACTCGAACTCACGCGGACAGAGGTGAGATGTGTGAGCAATCTGTAAAGGCGAACGCCTTTGACCATTCGGTCACGCGGGGCCCCATAATTACTGAATCCTCTGTACTCTGCTTGAAGAAATTCATGACATTGACAAGATATAAAGTAATTTCTCAGTCAACCCCCTTCCCCCCCCCCCCGCCCACTTTGTTCATGTCCCTCTTATCTAAAATAAACAGTAATTAAAAATATTTGCAGATCACACATGGCTTTCTGCTGAAAGTTTTATATAGCTAAAATAATTTCAAATAAAGTTTGGCTGCGCCCGAGACTCGACAGGTTTCTTCGTTTCAACGCCTTGAACAAGCTTTGTACTGACCTGTAGTGACCTTTGGGATGTATCTCGATAAAGTAAACCACTCATAAACCTGTCACTGGTCATCAAGTCTGGATGTTCTTCGTCTTCTCCGGGGCACATTGGCCTAAAAATGGGGATTGGAACTACCAACAGAGGAATCACTTCTGAAAGCTATCCTTGTTAAGAGGGCTTGGGGATTTAAAGATTTTATTAATGAAACCTTCAGATTTTAAACCTTTTTAGATTCAAATCTAATAAAAATAAAGGACATTAAATATTCAGTAACTTGGCTTTTACGGAGAATTTTAATGCATTGAAAAAATAATGCTGATTCACATCATATTTTGTCCACAATAAAGATGGGGATTTCGAATTATTTACACTAACCCCACAAGTACTAATCAGAAACAAATATGATTGGGAAAGAAATACGATCAAATATTTATCCAAACTCACTATTTTGTTTTAGATCCATTCCGTTAGGGTCATACAACAATTATCATTGGTTTACCTTTGACACAAGCGCCCGTCTGAGATTTAATGCTTATATTCAATCATTAGACTGAAAAAACTTCTCTGTCCGTAACAGATACACAGGAATTGCGTGTACTCGCAATATATATATATATATATATATATATATATATATATATATATATATATCTATATATATCTATATATATATATATATATATATTTATACACATTGTAATACGCAAGGGGTCCCACTACTGAGCGAATCAAACAACACTTGAGGTCGATTTTTCCCCTATCTCCAAGGAATTCCATACAACATCCGTTGTCAACTGAAGGGTTCTTGAACGCGCAAATTCCAAATAATTTTCGTCTAATCAATTAACAACCAAACCTTGACGAGAACCTAATTTTACACTTGCATAGTTTTTCATGCTTCACACTCGTATGACCCACCAGTATGCCTTTTCAAGCCGTAAATCGGTTCTTCATGCCATTCACCACAACACACAATCCAAAAAGCTAATACAAAGAATTATTCCTATCTAAAATTACTAAACACGTGAAAATATCACGATAATTATTTGTCTTGCGAAATTAAGCAGGGTCCATTTTACGAAACTAATTCGAGCTACCATAAAGTCTCGTAAATACTGTGCGTTATAACGTCTGCTCCTAGTAAATGATTAATTACTCGGCTTGAGAAATATCTTCCCAACACCGACTCCTCATAATGAAACAAATATTCACTAAAATCTAGCAAAGCTATAAACGGAGACGTAAATAAAAATAGCATATGCTCTAGGTTAGTTACAATATATATATATATATATATATATATATATATATATATATATATATATATATATATATATATATATACACATAATTACATTGTAATAGTTTTATTGTAAGCAACATGGCAACATTTGCGCAAAATAATGAAGCGATCTGTTGTCTGATTCGCTAATCTTGTTACCACAACAGTGGCTATATTTCTGAATAGACCTTGATCAAACTTGGCAAATAGTCTTATATCATCAATCTCTTGAATGATGTTGACTAAAAGCGATATATACATACATTACTGAGGGGATCTGGTGTCTGATTAGTTAGTCAAACTTGCCACCACGTTAGTGGCTATTATTAATATTGGCTCACATGGCTTGGATCACTAAACAAAGCACCAACCCTTCATATACCTTCTATATACGTTATTATAGTCCCTATGTATCCGATTGGATCCAACTACAAGATTTCAAATTGAGCTCAAGTTTGGCGCATTTCTCTACTGAGAGCCCATGACGAGGTTTACCGTTATTACGCCACATAAGGTAATCATATCGTGCGTAGTCGTGCAGTTCTTTAACACAGTCATTCCAGTCTGGTATAATTAAAACTGTATTATCTAAAAAAAATCAAAAATTGACATAATTGGTTGGTTCTTTTTTAACGGCCATTTCAACACATTATGAGCTATATCATGTCCAGGAAATTGTAACTCAGTGCATTTCGCAAGGAAGCATCAAGGCAGTGGACCCATGGTTGTCTGAAAGGGTATTGAACCTGCGACCCTTTGATTTCATGTCCGATGCTCTACCAACTAAGCTATCGCAGGTCAATTGAGATAAAGGCATGGCATAGTTCTCTCCCCCCTCCCCATGACAAACAGTGGAAACTATTTGCACGAAATGTACACCAGAATCAAATCAGACAGTTATCACTGATTACATAGCTCTCCTTTACGAGCTGTTAGTAGTCTCCAAAAACCACTGTTAACATTAATTATCATGCAAAACATAAATAATTCATACTAAAGTGATTTTAACCTACTAAATGTTTACATCTGTGACTGGTGATAAATGAGATAACAAATAAAACCAAAATCTTTATTTTATGATATCAAAGGAGAGGTACATTAAGACCAAGTGGGCGTGAGGTCGCTAACCTGGCTGACATGTGTCCAAAAGCTAAATACAAGAGGATTTTGCCAATAAATCTGGGTCATTTGGATGCTTTCTGTAGAAATGACTTTCAGTGCTGTTGACACAAATGTTATAAGCCAATTGTTTCAAGGCATCTTCATCCATATTTTATGGCACATCAACATTTTTCTGATATCTGTCACAGTTGGTCAAATTTTGTTGAGCAGTTTTTGAGAAGTGGTTAAAGGAATTTCTTTATTTAGGAACATTCGATGGTGGATCGGCATCATATGACTAAAAGTGACAGGCCTTTATGTTATGAAGGTCTCTGTCAAATGCAGCTGAAATTGGTGTAGTGGAATTTTACAAATTAATTATAGCAACTGACCACCGACGACAGACGCCGAACACCGAACTCAGGACCATATCATAAGGTCACTTGGCTTTACAGGCAGGTGAGCTAAAAACCAGAGAATTTATTTTGTGAAGTCATTGCTTATAAAATTTAATTTTCTTAAGAGGCTATTTTAATTGTACACATTCAGAAGCCAGATTTTACTGGATGGATTTCACAAGCTTTGCGTAACCTAGGAGTGATAGCCGGTGTGACCACTATAACAAATCATCCTGACCAGCTACTATGGCTGAAACCTCACATGACCTGCATATAGTCCACTCTTCTAAAACCTACTCATTCACACGTACAACGCACAGTTATTCTTTCAAGAGTAACGTGACACAATATGCAATCTATGGAAATGTTACCATTGAATAAAGATATTTATTCTTACTTTCAGCTGCAATGATCAAAAAGGTCTTTATGTATGTGTGTGTGTGTGTGTGTGTGTATATATATATATATATATATATATAATGAAAAAATCTATATGGTCGTCAATTAAACACAAGTGCTTAAACTATGTTTGAGAAGCATACAATGTAGGACGTAGTGACCTCCTTATCTTGTTAGCATGTAGTACCAAGAGATTCATCCAATTCTCATGTTTCATGTCTCTAAAATGAACAATACACGTGAACTAAACATTAAACACACAATGTCAACAAAGCCTCTGAAGCATTACGTATAGGACACATAGACTTCCTTTTTGTATTAAGACTGCATTACTTAAACATATGCAATCCTTCACCACGTTGCATGGCTCTAAAGTTTCTACCTTCCCCCCTCCCCCGCAGCTTGTACCCCCCCCCCACCGATGTTAAAAACGAAAAGCATCATGGATATAATAAATGTATAAAACATACTCATTTCATTCATTGATTTATAATTTATAACTCGATTGAAACCAAGCGGTCCCTAACATTGTCACCTTCTTCGCGTTTCAAACCTAATGGAACTTCAAACCTAACACTGCGTCCATATTTGCGTGGGAGAGTATTTGTTTTTCACACAACAGGAGTGATGTAGTTCATAGTTTTTCGTAAGCTCCGGTTAATTCCGTAAATTTCCGTAACGTTGAGATGTAAGGCATGCATCCACCCCTTCAGTGAATATGGACTCATCCAGCGAGCAGAAAATGACAGTGAGCAGGCTCCTCGTATACACTGAAAACTTCCGTTTGGTTTGAAACGCAAAGAAGATGACAACGTTAGGGACCGTTTGGTGACAATCGAGTTAGAACTTATAATACAATGAATGAAATGAGTGAGTTTGTGCATTTTTTAAAATCCTTGATGCTTTTCGTTTTTAAAACGGTAAGGGGGTACAAGCTGCCGGGAGGTTAGGCGGAAACTATAGGTAAGATAATATGAGTATAACATGTCAAAACCTATGTGGTCATAAATTAAACGCAAAATCTTAATCAAAGACAGAAAATAGTGAAATATATGTCACAGTTACCATTTCCTGTTGTACATATCACAAACATAGATTCATATCATCGTTAAATTTCATGCCTCAAGCATGAACAGGGCCTGATAAATAAACTTCAAACACAAAATTTAACCAAAGGCAGTTAATTACAAAATATTGGCTATAAGGGACCTACTTTTGCCAAGAGAGTGTAGTTCTCATCATAATACATCTCTCACCAAGTTTCATTGTTCTAGGTAGGATATTATGTGGTGATGAGCTAAACACAAACAACTTAACCGAAGCTGGTAAAATTTGAAATGTGTACACAGTGACCTTCTTTTGTTTTAAAGTTGTGGTACTGATTGAGATGGATACACATATTTAGTTTAATGATTCTAGCATGAACCGTTCTTGAAAAATACAATTAAAACACAACATTCAACCAAAGTTAGTAAAGCTCAAAAGGTGGGCCATTGTGACTAGCTTTTGCAACGAAGGTGTGGTACTCATCAAGATGTATCCCCTCACCAAATTTAATGAATTTAACTTGAATTGTATGACATAGCATGTAAAAGGCCTAGGTCATCAGCTAAACACAAAACTGAACCTAAGCTAATACCATGTGACATTTAGGTCACAGTAGCTTTCTTCGTTGCATGGGTGCGGTACTAATTGAGATATATACAATCATCTAGTTTATTGATTCTAGCATGAACAGTGCTTGCGAAATAAACGCAAAACACACAATTTAACCAAAGTTAGTAAAGTGTGATACATGAGTCACATTGACCTACTTTTATTATGATGCATCCTCTCACCAAGTTTCATGTATAACAGTATGTATACAGAGCACAAAAAACTTGAGTAGTCATGAGCTAAACGCAAACACTTAACCAAGAATGTACTAAGGTCCCCTTGTCGCCCTCCCCAAGGGGTAGGTGTAATGAAACCAACTCCAATATGTTGCTTAGGACCTATAGGAAGAAAGAATGAGTGAAATGCAATAGGGCTGAATATCTGTATATGTTTGCATGTGTGCGGACATTGTTGTACAATAGCTCTTCTCTACTTTGTAGAAGCGAACTAAAAAGAAAGGGAAAATCAAGGGGTTCCCGTATCTGTTGGATAGACGAAATACACAAACTAGGCTGATTTCCAGGATGTTGCTCGTCGCACACAAGAAACCAGGGGAATGGTAAGCCTGGCACATACAAGTGTACATGGTCCAAACATACTTAAGCCTAGGATTTGCAATAACCAAGTATAGAGCACATGCTCTCATTTGTCTAGTGTCACTAATGGACGATTTGTGCCGGACCTAACATCTATTCTACCTTTAAAAGCATATTATACCCAATTGAAAACTAACACAATCATCTAACACCGTGCATGGTTACAATATGTGTAATGCCAGTTTTGTTTTTAAAACCTGTACGCCACTGTGTCATCAATATAATTTTTAGTCCTCAATATACGGGTTTCCCTGAAACTAAGTAGGTTTAACTGGACAATCTGGGTGGATTATGGTGCTAAGACAGTCGTTTGACGTTGCTTTTAACTATTATTCATTCATTCATTTCGCTCGTTCAATCAGTTGGATTCACTGGAACCATGCCTCTTTGCTGTCAAACCACGTATTATCTCGCGAGAGGTGTAGAGTAGCGATAAAAGGGTAAGAATGGGAAAGTGGTCTATTTATCGCAGCAAAGTTCAAAGTTTTACTCTGAGATCCTGCTAACTTAAATCTTAATCGTTTTAATAATCGGTTATTTAAGAGAATGTTCATACTATATGCGGTTATTTAAGAGAATGTTCATACTAAATGATGTTATTTAAGAGAATGTTCATACTATATGCTGATATTTAAGAGAATGTTCATACTATATGCGGTTATTTAAGAGAATGTTCATACTATATGCGGTTATTTAAGAGAATTTTCATGCTATATGCGGTTATTTAAGAGAATGTTCATGCTATATGCGGTTATTTAAGAGAATTTTCATGCTATATGCGGTTATTTAAGAGAATGTTCATACTATATGCGGTTATTTAAGAGAATGTTCATGCTATATGCGGTTATTTAAGAGAATGTTTATACTATATGCGGTTATTTAAGAGAATGTTCATGCTAAATGATGTTATTTAAGAGAATGTTCATACTATATGCGGTTATTTAAGAGAATGTTCATACTATATGCAGTTATGTAAGAGAATGTTCAAGCTAAATGATGTTATTTAAGAGAATTTTCATACTATATGCTGATATATAAGAGAATGTTCATGCTATATGCGGTTATTTAAGAGAATGTTCAAACTATATGATGTTATTTAAGAGAATGTTCATACTATATGATGTTATGTAAGCGAATGTTCATACTATATGCGGTTATTTAAGAGAATGTTCATGCTATATGCGGTTATTTAAGAGAATGTTCATACTATATGCGGTTATTTAAGAGAATGTTCATACTATATGATGTTATGTAAGCGAATGTTCATGCTATATGCGGTTATTTAAGAGAATGTTCATACTATATGCGGTTATTTAAGAGAATGTTCATGCTATATGCGGTTATTTAAGAGAATGTTCATACTATATGCGGTTACTTAAGAGAATGTTCATGCTATGTGCGGTTATTTAAGAGAATGTTCATACTATATGATGTTATTTAAGAGAATGTTCATACTATATGCGGTTATTTAAGAGAATGTTCATGCTAAATGATGTTATTTAAGAGATTGTTCATACTATATGCGGTTATTTAAGAGAATGTTCATACTATATGCTGTTATTTAAGAGAATGTTTCATACTATATGCTGTTATTTAAGAGAATGTTTCATACTATATGCTGTTGTTTAAGAGAACGTTTCATGCTATATGCTGTTATTTAAGAGAATGTTCATATTGTATGCTGTTATTTAAGAGAATGTATCATGCTATATGCTGTTATTTAAGAGAATGTTTCATTCTATATGCTGTTATTTAAGAGAATGTTCATGCTATATGCTGTTATTTAAGAGAATGTTTCATACTTTATGCTGTTATTTAAGAGAATGTTTCATACAATATGCTGTTATTTAAGAGAATGTGTCATACTATATGCTGTTATTTAAGAGAATGTTTCATACTATATGCTGATATTTAGGAGAATGTTCACACTATATGCTGTTATTTAAGAAAATGTTCATACTATATGCTGTTATTTAAGAAAATGTTTCATACTATATGCTGATACTTAGGAGAATGTTCATACTATATGCTGTTATTTTTTCTTAGCTTTCTAAAATGCATTTACACTTTATAGTCGGCGCTCGTTATAACTTGCATTATCTATAATATTCGATAAAGTGAACAATATTATTTTCAGACTTTCACTTTTAATAACTTCATCATAAATTCCGCAGCGGATAACAAATGTGTAAAACAAAAAAAAAAAAAAAAGATTCGGAAGACAGCAGTTATCAAAGAATTATTAAAATGGGTATTGTTGTATACATTTTCAAGCCGGTACCACAATTCGTAATGTGCATGCAGTATATTTGTTTAGTGATGGCCAGTTGCGCCAACTTCCCATTCATTGTAGCGTTTGCATGTAATGTGTTTCTTATACTTTGAATTGTTTTCATTTATGCGTTATTTTATATATGGCTCACAATTATTTGCTCTTTTAGTCAATTTAAAAAAAAAATTAATCGTGTAACCATGGAGAACTTCGGAAACATTAGGGCAGGGGAGTTCACTCGGTCTAGCTGCCTGTCAGTATTTCAGCACGTTCTAATTGATATGTCAAAATGTTTTATGCAATCGCTGCTGATTCAGGTGCCAAAAGCGACAAAGACCGTGTGATTTTGTCTAAACAGCAGAACTGATTTATCGCAGCGTCTTAATAAATTTCAAATCACCGATAAACACTGGAACGGAAATTGGCAAATAGTTATAGTAATTTATTAGACGGGATTAGAAACTTCTGAAACAGGAACGATACCGGGCCGAAGTGGTTACACAGTTAAACTGAGAACATTGAAAAGAAAGAAAGAAAGAAGAAAGAAGGATGGATGGATGGATGGATGGATGGATAGATAGATAGATAGATAGATAGATAGATAGATAGATAGATAGATAGATAGATAGATAGACAGACAGACAGGTAGACAGACAGATAAACAGATAGATAGATAATTTAGTTTCGTTACTTCTTTGTCTAGCTCGATTAATGATTAAGAAATTTAAAAAAAAATAATTTTATACTTGAAAGCTGAAGCATCCTGTAATGAAAAGTGTTTAATATCCTTCAAAAACAATTATAATTATGTTTCACGTCTCTGGCGTGTCTGACAAGAAATAAATAAGACCTGCACAAGATTTTGCAGTGAATCAACAAAGATAAAAGAATTTAAGAGACAGACAAATAAATCAATAAATAAATAAGATCCAAACGTTTCATTAATAAATGAATAAACGAATAATTAAATAAATTGCAATATCTATAAATGTCTCCTGCGTTGTTTAATTTGTACTATACACGCTCGATTGTACGAGAAAAATCCACCCTTAAGCTAGCGTCCGCTATCGAAGTCAAACATCTATCAGTGCAATAACTTGGCTTTTAACTTCCAATTCGTTATTTGCCCGTGTTAAAACATAATTAGTAGCGATTCATATATCACAGGCAGAGACATAACGAAAAGTGCCAGCTTTGTTATTAGATAACATTGACTTGGAAAGAAAGTAATACCACGGTTTGTCAATTTCAATTAACGTTTTAATTAAATTTAGAAGCCAAGTAGTGACTGGCCTAAAATGACTGATTTTCTACCTGCCACTGTACAAGTACTGATATGATATTTGAAATGTATGTATGTTCTATGCATAGCTGTGTATTAAGATTGAAAAGTAACTTATTTTCATGTTAACTGAACTTAAATATATATTTTCTCGTGAGCTATTGTTGGATATACATTTTTTTTGGAAAGTCGTTAATTAGAGGAAATCTATCTATCTGCACACATATCTGAACTTTTGTTAGCTCTGTCTCTTTCTTCCATCTTTTGTATATATATATATATATATATATAAATTAATTAATGTTCGACGGGATCAATATTTGCTGCCAAATGATAGTTACAAAACGTTGGATGTGTTTCAATTCAAAAAAAGTTATAAATTCACATTTTTTAGAGAGAGAGAGAGAGAGAGAGAGAGAGAGAGAGAGAGAGAGAGAGAGAGAGAGAGAGAGAGAGAGAGAGAGAGAGAGAGAGAGAGAGAGAGAGTTCATCTTTGACTATTCGACAGTTTATGACTCATCCGCAGGACAAAACATACCTCCTGCATCAAGGAGCCAAAACAGTATGTAACAGATCACTTTGAGTAAAATGCATGCAATAATACCTTGTAATCGTTTTAAATATGAAGGTTAGCGCGTAGATGATCGGTTAATGATGAAAACAAAATGTGATCACAAATTATTTGATTCAGCCAAGAATGTTCGTCAGCTGCTGGGGGTGGAGTGGGGGGGGGGGGGGGTACGTCTTCCATGTTTTGCGAATGGCATCTTGCAAAGAGCATTCATTTTATGCCTCAAATGCTTCACAATTTCGTTTTCGCGGCGTTCAGATTGATGCACCAATTTTGGTAGCACATGTATGCATTCTACTTCTGTGATACATTTAACATTAGAAATGAACTTTACTTGGTGCTTTTACATTTTGTGATGGCTAATACGGAGGCGACGACGACGACAATGATGATTATGATGACAATGACGGTGATGTTGATGACGGCGACGAGGACAACAAAAGTGTATACTGTGAATACGATTCCAAAGGCAGTTTTTACACAAGCCTTTAGTTATATTAACCATGTTAGAAGGTCATTACACAAAAAACAAGCAGAACAATTCTGAAATCAAGAGAACAGATTATTATCGTTAATTTTGTTGTTGTTGTTGTTGTTAAATCTAATAACTGGGACTATTCTAATTCAGGTAAACATCGAGTTAATACTTTTCATTCAAATCAGCTATCATTGCGTATAGTGAAGACCACAATTAGTGTGAGAAAACTATATTGAATATGAATGAAGTTATGAAGTTAATAACTAGATTAATTTATTCTTTTCAGTGACACGATATACATACATACATACATACATACATATACATACATACATACACACATACATATATATATATATATATATATATATATATATATATATATATAATTTTTGAATACATGTTCTCTCATTTTGTAATAAAATAGCAAATGATAACCTGTTAAAGTTCATGCCAAAGAATGAATTGCGTTTCACTTGTCTATTTTTTCTGTCTAATTTAGCTGATGTTCTAACTTGAAATTCAGTTGTATCTTTCAGTTGTGTCTAAATATGACGTATACAAATATGCTTCAGATGACACAGCCATACTGTGTGTTAAGAAATATGGCGACCATCTCTTGTCGTACAACCAGAACGGTTTTCGGTCGCTAGACAGATGGGTTCCCTGTTGTTTACCGAGTACTGAGTGGAGCTTCATACGAGTGGCATTAACAAGAAAATGCTATTGTCCATCTTGTTTACTATTTTCTTGAATCAACACTTGTGGCCACTGATCTATTTCAAGCTGATAAATTAACAGTGTAAAATTAACCGGTACTTAACATTTCTTGGCCTTGAATCATTCCGTGTAAGCTCTTAACATGTGTATACAGTAATATACTTCCGCTTAATCCTACTTTGAAAAGCTTTCTTAAACTTGCCCCCAAAAATATTTAATGTAATTAGTTTGCAAAAGTAAATAAATGAATAAATATTGTCGAAATATTCAAGCCCGGGGATAAAACATGTTTCCACACGTTCCTCCTGTACCCCTTTTGCATCCACATGGAATGTGGCTTGTTTTGACAAACGGGTAATTATAGAGTTAATATAAATTGCAAAGTACATACAGAATACCAACTTATTTATTAAAGCTAAAATGAAGCGCCTAACGCCTGATTTAGTATTTATAATAACATGAAAAAATGTAAAGAGAAAACCTGGTACAAAATATTATCGTTTACCTGCCAAATATACTCGTCAAATATAGAACTTAACCTTTCACTTTTTAGTCCTTGAAGAAACTCACAATTGTTCGTGTTGACAAGTATTGATGTCCGAGATTTGTCTTATTCTTCACTATTGATTTTGTTTTTGGCGTTTTACGGCACAGCAGCACTTTGAAGAGTAAATATTGTGCCCGGGCAAGTAGAGCAAAATGCCGTGCCTTGGACACATCATGTCAATCAATTTGGGCCGATTCGATTGTGGCAGGCTCGCCGAGAGGGGGGTGGGGGCAGGGTGCCAATTGGCCAGAGGCAACTCAGTTATAAAATTATCTTTGCAGTAAATATTAAAATTTGTTCCTTGCAAGAGTGTAAGTTATGCTAGATTATTACAGGTTTTATATACAAAACTGCAAACAGGTTTTATATACAAATATTAAACTAGTATTGGGGCCCTTGATTGCTCTGCCCAGGGGTCCAGAATTTCTGTCGGCGGGCCTGGATGGTGGGAATCAAACCTGAACACTTTTGGTCATGAGTCTAACGCCAAAATCATTGAGCCACTAGGGCTCTCTTCATTAATGAGATCGTCATATCGTCATATCTAAACGTTATTACATCTGAGAGAAAAATGGAAAATATTACTGTTGAATGCCTGACTTCATAGAGACAATACACTTGGTCAGTTAAAACAGTTTTTCAGTAAGTTGTATTATATTACATGGACTCGTTAAGTTGAATATATTAAGTATAAACTATCTCAAACAATAATAGTTTTTGGCATAAATTTGAAAATAGCACAAATGTTAAAAAGTACTAAACTTGAGGTCAGTCACTTCACGCTTCTAAATATTTAATCGTGTTGAGTTAACAAGGCTTGCATTTGACTCTAATCACATGCAAATTACTGAACGTCACAGCGTCAGACTAAACAAAAATAGGACCGACCTGCAATTTTTATGAAATCCGGAAACCAAAAATGAGTGAGTTGAGAAATAAAATAGGGCACGAATAGAAAGCTTATCGAGTCTACTTTCGCATAATGGTAAGTGACAGTTACACTTCAGTTCCTTCAATGCGACTGGTAGGTAGTGTAGTTTACCAGTTGTGAAGTTCTATCCTTTTTCTACTATTTAGAGTATGATATATCTAGTTACATGTGTATTTAGAGTATGATATATCTAATTACATGTCTATTTAAAGTATGCTATATCTAGTTACATGTCTATTAGAGTATGATATATCGAGTTACATGTCTATTTAGAGTATGATATATCTAATTACTTGGCTATTTAGAGTATGATATATCTAATTACTTGGCTATTTAGAGTATGATATATCTAATTACTTGGCTATTTAGAGTATGATATATCTAGTTACATGTCTACATGATATATGACTCAAGTGCATAAATGACATAAGAACTATAAGGGAGGTATATGGTGTTGATATATATATATATATATATATATATATATATATATATATATATATATATATATATATATATATCCCAAATTGGGTATAAACTGGATTCTAATTTTGGCCCAACGGTCCCATGCAAGCAAATAATCCAAGAGCAGGAGTGCTACAAAATGATAGCATGCGCTTAAGTCATATTCAAAATATGCATTCAACTGGATAAGGCTTTATTAAATAACAATAATTATAATAAGCATCAATAACATCATCATTATCTTTATCATCATCATCATCATCATCATCATCATCATCATCATCATCATCATCACTAGAAAGTGTTTTACTTCTTGACCCCATAGGCGCTACGCAGCAATATAACTCTGGGACAGCATTAGCATAGTGGTAAAAGGGGAGTATAGGAGCAATTAATATTCCAAGTGTGATGAGAATTGAGTGAGACGTTCTTTAAATATGAGAAATATATTCCAAAAACGGGTGCTACTCCTTGACTCTATGGACCCATCCAAACACGGGTGCTACTCTTTGACTCCCTGGACCCATTTAGCGGACAACACAGTATAGGAAGGGGTGCTACTCCTTGACTCCATGGACCCGTCCCTAAAAGGTCCTACTCCTTGACTCCATTGACTCATCCAGCTAACATCACAGTAATGGATGCTACTCCTTGACTCCATGGACCCATCCAGCGGACAACACAGTATCGGACGGGGTGCTACTTCTTATCCAGCGGACAACACAGTATAGAAAAAGGTGATACTTCTTGACTCTGTGGACCCATCCAGCTGGCAACACAGTATAAGAATGGGTGCTACTCCTTGACTCCATGGACCCATCCCAAATAGGGTTTGTACACTGCCTCCGGTTGGATATGAATGGCATGTACGTTGAGACAATAAGTTGCTTGTAGACTTACTGTGGTTGAATATGAATGTTGTGTACATTGAGACAATAAGTTGCTTGTAGACTACCTGTGGTTGGATATGAATGTTATGTACGTTGAGACAATAAGTTGTTTGTAGACTACCTGTGTTTTGATTTGAATGGTATGTGGGTTGAGACCATAAGTTGCTTTTAGGCTACCTGTGGTTGGATATGAATGGTATGTGGGTTGAGACAATAAGTTGCTTTTGTAGACTACCTGTAGTTGGATATGAATGATATGTGGGTTGAGACAATAAGTTGCTTTTGTAGACTACCTGTGGTTGGATATGAATGGCATGTACGTTGAGACAATACGTTGATTGTAGACTACCTCTGGTTGGATATGAATGGTATGTAGGTTGAGACAATACGTTGCTTTTGTAAACTACATGTGGTTGGATATGAATGGTATGTAGGTTGAGACAATAAGTTGCTTTTGTTGACTACCTGTAGTTGGATATGAATGGTATGTAGGTTGAGACAATAAGTTGCTTTTTCAGATTACCTCTGATTGGATATGAATGATATGTAGGTTGAGACAATAAGTTGCTTTTGTAGACTACCTGTGGTTGGATATGAATGGTATGTAGGTTGATACAATAAGTTGCTTGTAAACAATAAGTTGCTTTTGTAGACTACCTATGGTTTGATATGAATGGTATGTAGGTTGAGACAATAAGTTGCTTGTAAACAATAAGTTGCTTTTGTAGACTACCTCTGATTGGATATGAATGGTATGTAGGTTGAGACAATAAGTTGCGTTTGTAGACTACCTGTGGTTGGATATGAATGATATGTAGGTTGAAACAATAAGTTGCTTGTAGACAATATGTTGCTTTTGTAGACTACCAGTGTTTGGATATAAATGGTATGTAGGTTAAGACAATAAGTTGCTTTTGTAGACTACCTGTGGTTGGATATGAATGGTATGTAGGTTGAGACAATAAGTTGCTTTTGTAGACTACCTGTGGATGGATATAAATGGTATGTAGGTTGAGACAATAAGTTTCTTTTGTAGACTACCTGTGGTTGGATATGAATGGTATGTAGGTTGAGACAATAAGTTGCTTATAGACAATAAGTTGCTTTTGTAGACTACCTGTCGTTGGATATGAAAGGTATGTAGGTTGAGACAATAAGTTGCTTTTGTAGACAACCTGTGGTTGGATATGAATGGTATGTAGGTTGAGACAATAAGTTGCTTATAGACAATAAGTTGCTTTTGTAGACTCTCTGCGTTTGGATATGAATGGCATGTAGACTGAGAAGATAACTTGCTTGTAGGTAATGTTACGTCAAGTTAAATTTGTAGATTTTATATTTAAAACTTTCCGCGTATTAAACAAACAGGAATCTGTGCACAGCGAAGTTTTATTCGTGTTAGATTGTGAACTTTTGTGAATTATTGGGTGTATTGTTTTGTATTTCTTTTTGGTTAATTTAAGCTGTGGTCACCATGTAAAGTGTATAGAATCAAAGAAATGATTTACCAATGCTTAACAATATTCCAGGGCCAATCTTTTCAAGCTACTCACTCCTCAAGTAACATTTCACAGCCAATTTCCTCAAGCTAGTCACTCCTCAAATAATATTTCGCAGCCATTCTCTTTAAGATAGTCACTCCTCAAGTAACATTTCATAGCCAATCTCCCCAAGCTAGTCACTCCTCAAGTAACATTTCAGAGCCAATCTCCCCAAGCTAGTCACTCATCAAGTATCATTTCAAAGCCAATCTCAACAAGCTAGTCACTCCTCAAGTAACATTTCATAGCCAATCTCCCCAAACTAGTCACTCCTCAAGTAACATTTCAGAGCCAATCTCCCCAAGCTAGTCACTCCTCAAGTATCATTTCATTGCCAATCTCCTCAAGCAAGTCACTCATCAAGTAACATTTCATTGCCAATCTCCCCAAGCTAGTCACTCCTCAAGTATCATTTCATATCCAATCTCCCAAAGCTAGTCACTCCTCAAGTAGCATTTTACAGCCAATCTCTCCAAACTAGCCACTCCTCATGTTTTCGAGTTAGTTCCCATATTTCTTTTCATTGTTGCAGTATGCGAGAATTGCATTCAGTATACGATTATAGATGGCGCCAGTCCTCTTTGCTGGTTGTGTGGGCCGATACTCGGCACGTTTGCTCACCCACACCCCACCCCTCCTCCGTTATTAGGGACCGCAGCATGATAGTGCTATAATATGACAATAATATAATGTAATAATGCGATTTTTCATGACTGATGATAATTACCCTAATTTTTGTTATTAAAATATACTGTTTATGCCTTTTAAATCTTTTCTTCTTCTTCTTCTTGTAATAATAATAATAATAATAATAATTATTATTATTAGTATTATTATTATTATTATTATTATTATTATTTTAACTAACTTAGCTGCAAACAGCTCGTGTGTGTATGTGTGTGTGTTTGTGGGTGTGTGTGTGTGTGTGTGAGAAAGAGAGAGAGAGAGAGAGAGAGAGAGAGAGAGAGAGAGAGAGAGAGAGAGAGAGAGAGAGATGCATATACTAGTTGTTCCAAATGAGGCCTTATCATGACATGAATATTATAGTGACATACCTGTAGAAACTGTTGTTTTAGCTTTTATGTTGAACTTCTCTCCTCTTCCAGGGAGTCGCGGTAACTTAGTTGGTAGAGCGTTGTACTCGAAATCCAAGGGTCGCGGGTTCGATACCCGCCCAGGCCAGCCCGGTCCGCTGCCTCAGTGTGTCCTTGGGAGAGACACACTGCTCTCATTTCCTCGGCATGATAAAGCCAATAATGCCTTAGAAGTGCTGTTAAAAATCAGCAAAACCCCCAATCTTCTGTTCCATTAGGTAAATTTATATTGTGATGTTGTTATATTCCACAATATAGGTTCAAAGAAAGTAGATAATCCAGGACTCGTTTAGAAACAGATACACAAATAAATTCTGACGTATTATGCACAATCAAGCCTTTTATATACGGTCATACAATTGATCTAAAATTTAGTCCGAAGTTGGCAATGAGACGGAATACTTAATGTTAACAATAATATCAGGAAGATTGGACGGAGCTAATTTTGCATCATGAGAAAACAGAAATCTGTACTCTAAGAGGCTAGATCAGATAGATTGAACTGTGTGAATGTATTAAACACTTCATAAATATCAGTTGGATGTTGTTCTTTTTCCTTTGAATGACTTTAATAAGGTAATGTTTTATATTTTTTTTAATGCTGATGTATAATTTCATCTAACATTTATCAAACACTTAATAAAACAGACGTGTGTACATTAAAACTTTCTTCCTGTGGCTTAAAGCTGTTGACTTGGATTCCCATGTACATGTGACTGTCTTAATGACACACTGCATTGAAGAAGGTGATATAAAGTTTACCATTCAATTTTGAGATGAAACAGGTAGCCCTTGAAGTCAAATATCTCACCTTTTTGTAATGTCATTTAATATTCAATGCAGACTTACTGCAGGTGTCCATTTAATTCCATTAGGATTAGACTTCTATTAAACACATGAGGTACATTTTTAAAGAGACTTTTCTACCCTGGCTAAATCGCATAGCAATTTATGGAACTCCCCAAACATTAATCTGCAGGTAGCGTATGTGAACTTTTAGGTTCCCTATTTAATATTTGTCACGAGCAAAGCCTTATAACCAGAGAACGGGTCTAGAAATTTGACATTTCAACCACGTCAGAAGTGTGATGGGTGAATTTCAATTGAAAAACACTACGATCCCTATAAGCAAATAGCGAAGGTATCAATACAGAATTAGAATGTCGAATAATGTTTTCTTACGTTCCTCTATTACAACAAATAAAATATAAATAGGCTGCTGCATGCCAAGCATGGTGTTGCAAACTGTATAATTATTATGTTGTATATATTCTATTAATGTTTCCATAATTAACAATGATGACATCACAGCGCTACAAAATAGCTCTGTGATGAGTTTTCACTCTTTCATTTTGAGCATGCCATACATCTACTAAGACTTAGTATATATATATATATATATATATGCATGTATTTCGATATTTTGGAAGAGGAGTGTAAAACAGTTCCGATGAAAGATTGTCTTATTTTCACATCGAGTCCAAAGTTATTACATTTTGTCAGATGAATTGATCGCAGGAAAGGTATACTGGCGTGTAAATTCTAATATGTGTTTTATGTATACTGGCGTGTAAATACTAGTGTGTGTTTTAGGTATACTGGCGTGTAAATACTAGTGTGTGTTTTAGGTATACTGGCGTGTAAATACTAATGAGTGTTGTAGGTATACTGGCGTGTAAATACAAGTATGTATTTAGGTATACTGGCGTGTAAATACTAATATGTGTTTTAGGTATACTGGCGTGTAAATACTAGTGTGCGTGTGTGTGTGTGTGTGTTAGGTATACTGGCGTGTAAATACTAATAAGTGTTGTAGATACACTGGCGTGTAAATACTAATATGTATTTTAGGTATACTGGTGTGTAAATACTAATATGTGTTTTAGATATACTGGAGTGTATATACTAGTGTGTGTGTGTGTGTGTGTGTGTGTGTGTGTGTGTGTGTGTGTGTGTGTTAGGTATAGGGCCGTGTAAATACTAAAAAGTGTTGTGGGTATACTGGCGTGTAAATACTAATATGTATTTTAGGTATACTGGCGTGTAAATACTAATATGAGTTTTAGGTATTCTGGTGTGTAAATACTAATATATATTTTAGGTATACTGGCATGTAAATACAAATATGTGTTTTAATTTGACCACACATTCACTTACACCCTATTCAACCTGAAAATGGTTCACATACATTTAACTTTAACCATCTAGAGTTAATGGTTGTACTTCATCGACCTTGTATATCTCCGATTTTCTGTCTTCATTCATAGTGTATCGCTTAAATATGATTTGACTATGTAAAGAGTGAACTGAACAGACATGTTAAATGAAGCCATTAGATGATTGATTGATCACACATTTACAAAAAGGTTTGGCAATTACTATCTCATATATAATATGTTTCGACATTTCAATGGTCACTCTTGGAGTTGGTCTGCAATTTATATTTAAGAAAATATCAGTAGCACAGGTACGCAAATTTTGTATTTCTCACTATGAAAATGTTGAAAAATGTCCATAAAAAATGTTGAAAAATGTCAATAAAATTATTAAAAATAAGTAACATGAATGTATCACTTTGTTGGTACATCGTCGTGGAAATGCTCTCTTATGAGTGTGTCCTTGTGCTCTTTGGCTTTGCGCACCTGTCTGTTTCGGCAGTACTTGGTCTCAAGATGTCGAGCTTTCTATCATTCGGAACATTATCTATCATTCTACCAGACCTTATAACTCCATCTTGTAGACTTATCATATGTAACAGTATGATACTTAAAACGTTGACTCCTTATTTTTCTCTAAACTAAATCCTGAGACAAATTGGATGAATATTAACCTATGTGTTTGTTCGTATGTGTGTGTGTGTGTGTGTGTGTGTGTGTGTGTGTGTGTGTGTGTGTGTATGTGTGTGTACGATAGAGAGAACTGAGCTGGTACTTACGCGTTTCTGTATCACGCTTTTTAAGTGAGATAATTAAATAACTACATTATTTCATTTCATTCCGCCCAGAATTCTACAATTGTTACGTTTATCTCTATGACTGCTTAATTGGGTATTTGTTTACCGCAATAAAGACGAAAAGACATCACCTGGTCCAGACAGTACTGTGCCCAGAATGTGACAGTTTACAGAGCCAGAGACTGGTAGCGCAAGGTAGCATGATAAAATTGTCATTCGGTCCTTGAGAAAAATCTGGGAACGATACTTGTCTTATCACAAGAAAAACAATACATGTCACATTCCGGTCCCGAACTGTGACCTTTGTTGGTTGTTACAGCCTGGGAAAGGGCAACTGTGAAATCGAGGATGGGCAGCTGGATGGTATCTGCTCCTAGAGGTGTTGCATGAACAGGATTGCATTAAGATTATTCGGTAATTCTGGAAAGAAGAGGGAAAATGTTGCTTTTGATTTCATGTTACAAGAACATACGCCCTTTTGTATCTATATATGTACTTTGGAATTAAAACGTATTTATAGTTTTTGTGCCTCGCACCAAATTAAAACAAAAAACAAAAAAAAAAACAACAAAAAAACAAAAACAATCAAAAGAATGGAAGTAGTCTGACCAGGTCCTAGTGCCAGTATTCTCCACAATCAATAATCGCTTGGTTTTCTATTTAACGAGTTATTTGTTCAAATAGTAATTCAACCAACCCATTACACAATACTTATGAAAAATTAACAATCTTTACTTCCCGTCATGCGGCAGATACTATTTTTAATCGCTTGATAAGAAATAAAATATTTAGAAAATGCTGTTGTGATATGTACTTTTACGAATCTAAATCCGATACAACATTGAGGGAATCTATTGCTCGCGGTTAATATACACATGTTTCTAAACAAACCTGAAGAGCCAGTTCTATAATGTAGATGTGATCTAGCTAGGTTGATGAGCCGCCTTTACTGCAAGAGATTTTAAACAAAACTGTGCTAAAAAAGAACACGAGTTATGTTTTATTATTTTGCACACACGCACACACGCACACACACACACACACACCAGGTTTACCATATTTTAAACAAGATATCACACTCCATAAACCCCGTTTTCATACATAATATTTAGAGCTGAATAGTCAGTTTCATTACGAAATCGTTATGTAGTTAGTTTTATGATGACGCTGCTGCTGCTGATGATGATGATGATGACGATGACGATGCTGATGATTATGATGATGATATTGTACAAATTCCTTATAAGTTTATAAGAAATAATTGTAAAAGTGTCGATGTCGTGAGGATTACGAGAATATTTAGGCAGTTATATAATATAATATAATATAATATAATATAATATAATATAATATAATATAATATAATATAATATAATATAATATAATATAATATAATATAATATAATATAATATGCTCCATGTAGAGTTTGAACACTTGAATGTAACGTGTATTAAGCACTGTATGTACAGCATAAATAGTATAAGTGTAAAACATTCAAAGAATGATTGCCTCGAATAAGCTATTTTAAAGTATTTTTTTTCTAGCCACTATACTACTTTGTTTTCCAACAGATCAAAAAAAAGAAAAAAAATGCAGTTTAATAAAATATTAATTTAACTGTGCTGATTGTATTTTATGCCAAAGCACTTTCTCTCTGAGGTTTAATTAGGGCACTTGACGGGCAATGCTGAGATAATACCTCTATCAAATTGATTGAACTAGAACCAGCTATTTGTAATATCATAGAAGAGAGAGAGAGAGAGAGAGAGAGAGAGAGAGAGAGAGAGAGAGAGAGAGAGAGAGAGAGAGAGAGAGAGAGAGAGAGATATAGAGCATCATCGCTCCTTTATTCCAGCATGACACAATTATAGTGACTCGTTTAGGTTGGAACAATTTTGACCTAATTGAGGGAAAAAAAATTTAGTTCAGGACACACACACACACACACACACACACACACACACACAGACACACACACATGTACACACAGACAGACGCACAGACAGACAAACACAATCACACAGCACACACATACACACACAAGAGGTCTCAACAGATCCTACTGTCAGTGACTCTTTACAGTCATTTACTAGTTAAAAGATGCAAACACCGTTTCGTAATATGATGGTTACAGAAAATTGAGCCATGATTTATAAATGAAAAAGCAGAATCCAACATGATAATATCAAGGAAAAGTATTACAGGGACAAAAGCAAAATCATCTGCTGATTTTTCAGACGTGATATGGGTTGTCGACACTGTATATGAAATTCAGGCGAAGAATTAATGACTGTGCAGGATGGGTGACACTAACAACAAGTAAAGAAGTTGTAAAGGACAAGCTATCCCCATTTTGATTATATGGTTGCAGCAAAATGCTCCAAAGACTGAAAACGTCACTGTTCATGATATCCTAAATTCTTCCCAAGCAGTGACAAGAAAGGTTAACCAGTAGTACACATTTGTTACATTTGACTTGACTTCTCTAGAACAGCTTATGGACTCGTCTGGCAGTACCCACAAATGTTCAGTGATGTCATTGTTCGGATAGGCGTGTTCATAGTACTTGTTTACACCTTGGTTCTCTCTGAAAACACATCTGTTCCAGTGCCTTTGAATAAATTTAAGTTGAATCTGGAATCAGTGCCAGTGGGTTAATTGACAAAGTAAAAACAGGCCATCCGTAAATCAGTGCTTAACGTGTCCACAAGATAATGAGAATATAATTTAAAAAATATTACAAGATCATTGGATTTACTAGAAAGTATTCAGCATACTACAAACCGTGCATATCAAGGCATTCCAGAGCAAACAATCTTTATGTAACCTTGGAACTGAACAAGATAGAAATCCTAGACTGTACATTACACGAGAATGTAAGGACATGAGATATTCTCCACAGTGAAGCAGACATTTGCAAGGGTGTTGATGCAGTTATAACTTCATTAATCGACCCGATTCGAATTTCTGGACAAATATGTACTTTATTGCTTTTCTTTATGGGCATCTGTAACGCAAGAAAAAGAAAAGGATATTCTTCGAGCTGAAAATCTTAGGGTAGATGCTTTAAACATGCTTATACATAAGCGATTCATTTTTTTAAAAACATATTATATATTATTAACCAGTACGGAAGCTCATTCTAAAACATTTGCATGGTATGTGAAATTCGCTGGGTGGGAGAAGGAATCCAAACAATTTGTAGCAGAATGGAATGTCTTCGGCCAGCTTTGTCTGCGTGCTCTGGGTGACAAAATGCACGGGAAATGTACTAAGTTTATCATTATGTCCTTTTCATTGGGCACGTGCTACTGATGATCGATTCACGGTGCAGAGAGACAAAGCCAAGCGGAAGCATTCTTTAGAAGGAAAATCAAACTTAGTTGATCAACCCTCTTCAGACAGCACTTACTACATAATTGATGACAATGCTGTTGTTCTGCAAACATAAAAAGCTCTTCCAAACACTTTGGAGAATTAACAGAAAGACTGTTTGATCAGCTTCAAAGAGTGGAATGTGTTGACGTTGTTTCAGATACATACAAATATCCTCTCAAATAAAAGAAGCCGAAAAAGCTGGTATGAAATGATATGCACTCGTTTAACTAGCTGAGATGGGTAAATTACCGAAGCAGAAGAAGTGAAGGAATTGCACTCAACACAGCAGGAAACAGACACCCGAATGATTTTACTCTGTCTGCATATGGCTTCCCATTTACTACAGGGTTACAGAATTATCGTTAGGTCTCTGGACACTGATATATTCATTTTGCTGCAAAGGTTTTAACATAATAATGCGACACATCTTATTTAGCATAGGAGTGGACAACAACAGATGACGTGCAGGGTGGCATTGCATATATTGGTTAAAGACTCTGCTCGACACTTCCAGCACCGCATGCAGTTTCTGGATGTGATACAATAAGTGCATTTGTTCGCAAAGAAAAGCATATGCGCTTGAAGATTCTGCAGTAACATGGACAATTCGTTGATATATTTCTCGCATGGGTAAATTCGCCTTAAGTTCAAGACCATGCAATTAAATTCCTTGAGCATCAGATCTGCCCGATGTAACAGAACTACATAGGTGGTAATATAAGAAATACACCGTGATCTATTCCTGCAGGGGTTAAGCCCAAAGCTATTATCGATCTTTAATAGTGTTAGTAGGTACATGGCTCATCAAGTAATTCCAAATAATACCGACTCCAGAAGTCAAGTGTTCTTGCTCGTGACACACAAAGCATTCCTCTTGGCTTTTGTCTCCGGACCTGGTTTTTCCGTTCCTAGGATAACGGGTTCTTTAATTTTGACGTTGTGGACGTTCTGGGGCCCAGTGTCCTATCTCTTGACACACATAGCAGTTTCTTCACTTTTTCATACTCTCTCTTTCGATTTTTCCAACACTTTATAGGGAATCTTTTCCTTCACGTTCGCTTGACTCATCCTAAAATGTTGTCTATCCTTTCGGTGCACTAAACCTGTTTTCCTTCACGCCCGTGCCTCTGTTATAAAAAGCAGCTGTCTTGACATTCCGAGACAAAAGCCAAGAGGAATGCTTTGTGTGTCACGAGCAAGAACGTTGGACTTCAGAGTGTCCAGAACGTCACAGGCAAGTGAAGGAAGACAAAAAGGAGGAAAAAGAAGAGACTCAAGAAGAAGAAGAACTCATTCTCTCTAAGAAATTCACAGCAGGGTACTAACAAAAACAAATGGACATTTTGTGAAATGATTGAGATTTCATTGTACAATCTTGGCGTTTCAGTAATTCCGTTCCGCTTCGCGTCTCCCTTGCCGAGCCCAAGCTGCCCGCCTCGCTCCAGACACTGATTACCAGCTTGCTTTGCACGCATTGCTCTCAAACCTGAAAACATTGTGTCACTAATCCTATGTACAGGTTGAAGTAATTTTATACACCCTCCTATATCGCGCCTTCAATGAACCCCGCATAGTGGGGAAACCATGCAGCGATGGAGGGGTGTAAATTAAATAGTGTGCCTTACACACATTAATACGCCAATGGGTTGCAGCTTGGTAACCCATTGGCGACTAATTAAATAGGTAACCCGACGTACATGGCGGATTCGCCGAACACGTCGTTAATCCAACTAACGAACGAACAACATTCCAACTGAGTCAGCAGACGGCCGTCGGAAGAGGTTGTGGGAGCAGAGTCAGCCGCTATGGATGAGGAGACAGTCTACTATTGCCCCGGGTTTATTCGTGCAGTTAACTGAGCACTCTGCTACAAAATTATTGGAATTCAGGGGCCAAGCTGCATATACTAACCAATTCCGGTGTAGACATAGCCGACCTAACCCCCGACCAACAGCCGACTATTCGAGCATCACGAGCGAGCTACCACGAGGGCATGGCGGCGAGGCAAAAGCTAAACATGCAAACCTGGAACCCACCCATGGGAGATGCTGCAAGCGGTATTTGAGGTATTGGACTACAGTCGCTGGCTGGAGCTTTAACCACGGGAAACGACCAGGGGATTGAAAAATGACGGTTGAAATAGGGGCAGAAAGCAACCGGTGACGAAACCTCGCAGATAGAAGCAATATGTCGATCCGGTCCATTGAACTCACCACCAGGAAGCCTCACCGGGACCGGATCAGCCGAAATTGCCGACTGAATGGGGTTTTCATTTTGGCTTTTTTGAAAACCCCTTTTGATTATACTATTTGAAAACATAAATTTGATTATTTTTGGAACTACCGTCAAAAAGAAAATAACCAAGATTTACAAACAAAATGTGCGGATTCAAAATTGAAATGAGTAACTTGTATTCTCGAATTGGTTTTCAATTGTGGAACATTATGTACTCTATGTGCACAAAATTCAAACTGAATGAAATAAATACAGAAATTGTGTAACTTGAATTATTGTCATAATTAATATGTGTGACTGGTTTTAGGGACAGCCCGATTTAGTTAACTGGGCAGAATTTGATCACGTACGTTCGAGGAGTTTCAGTAATTCCATGCCGCTTTGCACCTCCCTTGCCGAGCCCGTGCATTTCGCTTCTCCAGACATACAAGTAATTAGCGTGCCGTGCACGTAAAAATGCGTCAGTTGGGTTTGCAGCCCAGCAACTCGCCTGACGTGTAAATTTACACACCCTTCCATATCGCGCCTTCAATGAACCCTCAAAGTAGGGAAACCATGCAGCGAGTGTTTATTAATTAAATAGGGCGCCGTGCACCCATTAACCACTCGCACATGGCCGAATGGCCGCCCTCAAGTATAATTGAAATTAAGTAAGTAACTGTCTTGACACTTGACATTCATCGTCGACCAGACAACATACACGAGTTCAAGAAGTTGTAGCCGAATAAGCGTCGCATTGGTCCAGTTATAAAATGTCAAGCACCTCCTAGACCGGAGAAAGGAACTGGGACTACTGCCAGGAAAAAGGACACTACTGAAGACTAGCGGCTTCCATTTTAGAGTGGCAAAACAACTAGAAATGGCTGTCATAAACAAAGAAAAGGAAAGATCAAAAAGGGAGTGCGAGACCATGAGAGAGCTGCAACTACAACAACAATCAGAACAACAGCAGAGGGAGGAACAGCAAGTCAGTGAGGAGCAGCGGCAGATGTTCCAACAGTGGAACCTGCAGCACAACAGCAGCAGCAACAACAGTAACAGTCACTGCCAGGAGAGTTAATCCTGAGGGTGGAAAATTGGGAGGGTTAAGCTAATTAGCCTGACATTACCGTGTCCGTCTCGGTAGATCTATGGTGACAAGATAAGTGATGAAATAGATGTTTTGGATGTGGAGCCCGGCCTAGGATGTGCAGGGACTTATCCCCTCTGAGATAAGAAAAAAGCACTTCACAAGTGTAACCAACGTTCTTTCTCAGGGCTACCCAGGTTCCTAGAAATAGAAATGCTAATCAATACTGCCAACCTCAAACTAATATTTGTTGTTTTTTTTGTATGTTTGTGTATGTATAAGTTTGTCTAAAATTGTGTTAGTTTTAAATAAAAAAAATAATTTTGTAACAAACTTTTTTCTAATGTATGATTTTCTAACTATTATTGTTTTTTTTTTACATTTATTTTGTAATGTTTTTTTTTAAAAATTATGCTTTGTTTATTTTTTGCTGTAATTTTGTTTGAACTTATTTTTTTATTTTGTTTTATTTTACTCGTGAATTTTTTTTGCTGTCAATTTTCATTTTAAGTGCACATGAGAAAACTTTTACAAAACATTTTCTGTGAACATGCGCAAACTTTTTAAAAAATGTCATTGGGCATGTGCAATCTGTTTTTGAATAAAATTTAAATGCGCAGGAGCAAACTTTTCAGGCAGGATGGTGATATTTCTATTGACTCCAACCACATCTTGGACGTCCTGGGATATATCGCTTGACGTAACCTGTTAAACAATAAAAATAAATCTATAGCTTTAACATTACGTCGGCCATCTTGGATTTAAAGAGTAACTTGGTTTTTCCGTGTTAAGTCTATGGAAGCCAGCCTTACCTTGCATCATCATGTTAGTAAGAGTGTGTGTTGGATTGTCATTAAGTGTGTTAGATCTCCAGTGTGACCCACAATGCTAATTTCCCGTATGACCCCATACAGGCCAACAATGTTAAATTCTCATAAGGCTCCATACCAGCCTACATTGTTAAAATTATGAACGTATTTAAGATTAAATTTCCATAGGGTCCCATAGTGATGGCCGGAGAGTGGATTTTATCGTAGGACCCTTAACCAGCTCTAAGGCCCTATACTGGCCCCATTAACTACTACTACTTTCTCCCACAAAAATTGTATGCAAACAAATAAACGTTAAATAGACATATTATATGATTTCCGACAAATATTACCCGAAAATATAACTCCAGGGGATTGTAGTGTCTTGGTCTACATACCACGGCCTATAATTTTAATTTCCAAAGTGGTTTTTTTTATGAATTGCAAAAAGATTTTGATAAATGTATTTTAGACTAGGCAGGTTTATAAACATCAGCTTGCTTTTGCATTATAATTTGAAACGGGTTTACGTTGAAACGTCTCTAATGTAGCTCTACTTGGAGGTGAGTAGAACGTAATTTCTTTGATGTCAATTTAATGCCAGTTCGTGAATATGTTTTAAAATGACAACACTCGCAAAGAATCAGAATAAAATCTGTGTTACAACAACAAATGTAATAGTTTTTTTTTAAAAAAAAACCTGCTCTATTTCAAAGGCTTTTAAAACTCGATTAATTACCGTTTATGTTTTACATCCGGTCGAAGGGGTTTGAGGGTTTGAGGTACTTGAATATAAAGAGAAACATTCACCTAATCCCACTTTCGGAGCAATAAATTGATTATATACATGTAAATTATATATATATATATATATATATATATATATATATATATATATATATATATATATATTTATATATATATATAGAGAGAGAGAGAGAGAGAGAGAGAGAGAGAGAGAGAGAGAGAGAGAGAGACAGAGAGAGAGAGAGAGAGAATTAGAAATATACACTATGGGCCGACACTCTATAACCACTGACTTTATAGCATCATTGTTTGGTGATGCGTGCATGGTGGAGATGGTATAGGGGTTGGTGCTTACAGGCAAGGCGATGGGTGCCGTAACCCGCGGATTCGGGTTCGAATCTCCGTAGAGTACGAATTACAATTCTCTAACCTGCATGATAATATTATTTATTCGCATATATATATATATATATATATATATATATATATATATATATATATATATATATATATATATATATATATAGAGAGAGAGAGAGAGAGAGAGAGAGAGAGAGAGAGAGAGAGAGAGAGAGAGAGAGAGAAAAGACATGTGAGATTTACTTATTGATGCATTTTAAAGCTATTGGTTCGAACTGTTAGAGACAATCTTCCCCTTTCTGAACCGCACATGCGTAATCTACTATAACTCAGAAATCTAATTTTCTGTAAATTTTAGAAAACAGATCACATTGTAACGCAGAGCTTAATGGGCACGCCTTTTAATGGCCGACGTAAAATTAGACGTAAATTTATAATTTTTAAGGACGTGAAATCTGTCGTCTTTCAGGATAAAGGTATCAAAACCTTTCAATAAATTGCCTTAAATACACAGTAAAAGCGATATGACGTTATGTAAGTTACATCGAGAAGTTCAGTGGTACAACGGCTTGACAGAGTAAATTGATCAAGGGAAATAAATCCAATTTGGCTGTATCAAATATCCTGTGATGGTTGTTCCCCATCAAGTGCATCACGGCGCAAACTATCTAAGCAAAGGCAGAGAGTTGCTTAGCAAGGAACATTTTGAGAACGTCTACGAAATATATCCGCGCATGGAGTATAACGTAAAAGGTCATTTTATAAATCACCTTATTCACAAATCTGACACATTTTTACTTCATTTATAAAAGTGTAAATTCTGATTTATTCTAACGAAATGGAACGATATGGATCAACATATTAAACGCTACGTTTGTACAACAGAGCAAAGTTACTTTTTATGTGAGATAATGTTGTTTTCTTAAATACAGTAACATTCAGACGTAGGCCTGAGGCACCAGCTTCAATTTGTTTCTACCTTGTTTTAAAATAAACGCTTGATGACATGATTCTGTCCCGGACTTGATGACATGATTCTGTCCCAGACTTGATTACATGATTCTGTCCCAGACTTGATGACATGATTCTATCCATGACTTAATTACATGTATCTGTCCTAGACTTAATGGCATGACTCTGCTCCAGACTTGATGACATGACTCTGTCCTAGAATTGATGACATGATTCTATTTCAGACTTGATGACACAATTCTGTCCAAGACTTGATGATATGATTCTGTCCCAAACTTGATGACATAATTCTATTTCGGACTTGATGACACTTTCTGTGAAAGACTTGATATGATTCTGTCCCACACTTGATGACATAATTTTATTTCAGACTTGATGAAACAATTGTGTCAAAAACTTGATAACATGATTCTGTCCCAGACTTGATGACATGATTCTGTCCCAGACTTGATGACATGATTCTATTTCAGACTTGATGACACGATTCTGTCCCAGACTTGATGACATGATTCTGTCCCAGGCTTGATGACATGACTCTATCCCAAACTGTTGTACGATAAGCTTCCACAGATTTTGACAACTAGCTAATAACTTCAAGAAAGGTACACTATGCAAAACATAATTATGCCACACTCTCTATTCGCCTGTCTGTGTTTTTTCCGCATGTTTTAGCAAAGGACTTTAATTGTTACCCTTTTACCTCTGATTTCATATGATGTTTTTTTTCTAAGGCATACTTTGAACATGCAGTTATATGAAAATAGTCGCATTTTGTATCAAAATCATACTCCAATATACAAGAATACCGGTGTTCCTTTAGAGCTTTGATATACAAGTTTTAAATATTTGAATGTTCATAAGCTCTAATACTTTAAACCAATATGACTTTTCATTCCATTTTAATAAATCCTGGGAGTGTTTTAATTATATATGCAATATGAACTGATAATATTTTGGCAGATACTTTACATGTTAAAGGTCAGATATGGTTGTCTGTCAACGCCTGTACCCCGTGATCCATTCTTTAGCGACGATGCCACGTACTGTACCTTTATTTGGAGTCAAATACAAACGAAACGTCTGAACTTTGAGTAGGTACTCAAGCCAAATTTGAAAATTATTATTGGTTTGTAAGACTGATATAAACTTAGAATGAAATCTACATTTTAAAACTGATTGCCATCCCAAGTCGCAATACACTGTGTATACTTATAAACTGGACTGAGAGTGAAATTCAAAGCTTTTGAGATTTAATAAATTTGTCCACTATCATTGCCCCCCACCCCCCACCCCCCATTTTTTTTAAAAATATTTAAAATAAATAAACACGTATATAAAATAAACTCAAACCTTTGTAATTTTCATGTGCGCGCAATGTAATTGACGTTGAGCGACCTTAATACAGAGCGTTTGTTTGGTGTATTGTTTCTGGGTTATCTTTTTTGTTACTGTTTGAAATGAGTTCGTGTTTGTCTTTTAACTACAGCATAAGAAACTTAAGCACTTGTTATCAAAGGATGAGAGATGAATTGTGAATCACAGTGTCATGTTTAGTACTTACTATCAAAGGCTGAGAGATGGAGTGGGAATCATAGTGTCATGTTTAGTATTTATTATCAAAGGCTGAGAGACCAAGATTAATCATAGTGTCATGTTTAGTATTTATTATCAAAGGCTGAGAGACCAAGATGAATCATAGTGTCATGTTTAATATTTATTATCAAAGGCTGTGAGATGAATTGTGAATCACAGTGTCATGTTTAGTACTTATTATCAAAGGCTGAGAGATGGAGTGTGAATCATAGTGTCATGTTTAGTATTTATTATCAAAGGCTGAGAGACCAAGATGAATCGTAGTGTCATGTTTAGTATTTATTATCAGAGGCTGAGAGATAAAGTGTGAATCATAGTGTCATGTTTAGGACTTATTATCAAAGGCTGAGAGACCAAGATGAATCATAGTGTCATGTTTTATACTTACTATCAAAGGCTGAGAGATAAAGTGTGAATCATAGTGTCATATTTAGGACTTATAATCAAAGGCTGAAAGACGAAGTGTGAATCATAGTGTTATATTTAGGACTTTTTTTTATCAAAGGCTGAGAGATAAAGTGTGAATCATAGTGTCATATTTAGGACTTATTATCAAAGACTGAGAGACGAATTGTGAATCATAGTGTCATATTTAGGACTTATTATCAAAGGCTGAGAGGCGAGGTGTGAATCATAGTGTCATATTTAGGACTTATTATCAAAGGCTGAGAGATAAAGTGTGAATCATAGTGTCATATTTAGGACTTATTATCAAAGGCTGTGAGACGAAGTGTGAATCATAGTGTCATATTTAGGACTTATTATCAAAGGCTGAGAGATGAAGTGTGAATCATAGTGTCATATTTAGGACTTATTATCAAAGGCTGTGAGACGAAGTGTGAATCATAGTGTCATATTTAGGACTTATTATCAAAGGCTGTGAGACGAAGTGTGAATCATAGTGTCATATTTAGGACTTATTATCAAAGGCTGTGAGACGAAGTGTGAATCATAGTGTCATATTTAGGACTTATTATCAAAGGCTGAGAGGCGAAGTGTGAATCATAGTGTCATATTTAGGACTTATTATCAAAGGCTGTGAGGCGAAGTGTGAATCATAGTGTCATATTTAGGACTTTTTATCAAAGGCTGAGAGATAAAGTGTGAATCATAGTGTCATATTTAGGACTTATTATCAAAGGCTGTGAGACGAAGTGTGAATCATAGTGTCATATTTAGGACTTATTATCAAAGGCTGTGAGACGAAGTGTGAATCATAGTGTCATATTTAGGACTTATTATCAAAGGCTGTGAGACGAAGTGTGAATCATAGTGTCATATTTAGGACTTATTATAAAAGGCTGTGAGACGAAGTGTGAATCATAGTGTCATATTTAGGACTTATTATCAAAGGCAGAGACGTGACATGTGAATAATGGTGTCATGTTTAGTACTTATTATCAAAGGTTGAGATGTGACTTGTGAATCACAGTGTCATGTTTAGTACTTATTATCAAAGGTTGAGATGTGACTTGTGAATCACAGTGTCATGTTTAGTACTTATTATCAAAGGCTGAGATGTGACTTGTGAATCACAGTGTCATGTTTAGTACTTATTATCAAAGGTTGAGATGTGACTTGTGAATCATAGTGTCATGTTTAGTACTTATTATCAAAGGCTGAGATGTGACTTGTGAATCATAGTGTCATGTTTAGTACTTATTATCAAAGGCTGAGTTGTGAATTGTGAATCATAGTGTCATGTTTAGTACTTATTATCAAAGGTTGAGAGATGGGGTGTGAGTCCTAGTGTCATATTTAGTACTTATTATCAAATGAGGAGGTGTGAATTGTGAATCATAGTGTCATGTTTTGTACTTATAATCAAAGGCTGAGATGTGATTTGTGAATCAGAGTGTCATATTTAGTACTGATTATCCAAGGCTGAGAGATGATGTGTGAATCATAGTTGTCATGTTTACAACATTTTACAAGAAATGGGAGAGCAATGATTCTATAAAGATTTGGAGAAGGAACCATGTTCTTCATTTCCGACAAATAGTTTGCTGGCTATGAAACACATGTCTTCAATAATCATTGCCGAGTTGTGATATAGTACAATTACAATTCAACCAAACAAAGATACTTTGATACATGTAGATACACGTTTCCTTTCATCACCAAAAAACATGTTAAGGGAATGTGATATTTTATTTAAAGAAATATGTATATTAGATTAATAAAATGTATGCTAACGCCACTTTACATGAGTATGTGGCCTAATTTGATATGAGGAAGAAAAACAAATAATACAAATACAAGCTATACCTACGGGAAAATACTGAGGTTTTGAAGTACCATCCAACGTCAGAATGTGCTCTTTGAGTTCAACAACGTGAACACTGTTGCCGCTTGAAACTGGTACGAATTCTCATGTGCATCTTCTCCAGCAATTTACTGAATTAACTGAGCTAATTGGACGAGAGAGAAGAGCCTAGTCGCTAATTGCACGAACAAACAATTTAGCCGCTGACCTTTACCTGATGTGTTCGCTCTCTTTTTGAGAAACTAAATTAGTGGTTTCTATCTAGTTGATTAGATTGACGAATCAGAAGTGACGTGACGGGAATACCTGTCACTAGAGGTCGATGCATTTTACATTTGTAATGACTATTATCATCTGTTCGCATCGTCTTAATGAAGACTTCGTGGACAAAAGTGGCTTACGTAATCATAGCTATTGAGATCTATTTGTGATTCCTACTAAAAACCATTTCTAGAATTATAGCCTTCTTCATTGTTTTAATGGATAATAATTTTCGGGATTCTTCAGTCTGTCTAATTGCGTCTCCGAAATGTTCAGTAGGTGTACAGATTGATTTCCATTTGCAGATTTTTATCTTATGACTTGCTAATTAACTTATACAGTTCAGTTTCAAACTTTTAAAAGAAGATTAAACATGGTAAATCTTTGGAAATAGTAATGTTAGTTAATATAGAGCACTCTTTAAATGGCTCTTTTCAAAGCATATTAATTATTCTTTGAATTTGCTGTTTTTTCTTTTTTTTACTAGCAAATATGCATGATTATTCCTTTCTTGTGTGTGCGACACTTCGGATGTTACTACGATAACCATTCAGCTGTGGAAAAACTTTTTTTTTCTGATGAAGAAACTGGACTGTGAAATATCTAACAGTCGAGATACATAATCAGTGAATACATATGAAAATTCTTCAGTCATGGCTTTTAGTTCCATCACAGTCGTATTATGTTTACGTTGAAGCTCATTGACATTTGGAGACAATCCCATGTTCTACTCGACAACAATACATACCTCACGATGTGGCTAATAAAGTCCTTTCAAGAAAGGGTTTAAGTACAGCTTATGTAAATTATATGTATGTCTGAAATATCGCTGTTTTGACTGCGATAAGTAGGATATCTATTTGCATCACTGTTGGGGCCAATAACAATTCAGTTCGCTTAAACATGGCACCTATTCAGATAGTAATATCATGCAGTTTGCTCACACAGAAGCATCACGCAATAAGTATGACATGAACCATACGGAACAATCGTTACATAAGTTATAGTGGCAACATTTTATTAACTTATGAATGCATTTAATCACCACCAAAACGAAATGTTTCATATTTAATACTGAATTTAAAAAGTTTTTCACATGGAATATACAATCTGGTAATCTCCGGTGTGAAGCTGCAACCGACTGGAATCACATATTAACACCTGTCTAGGGCTTGACAAAAATATTCGAAAAAGAAACTGTAATTGCACAAGGTAGATGTCCATTGAAAGAAAATACTATACATTCACTTGTTCGCATACAACATGGGGCAACGACTTTCTAGAGAGAAGAGTAAATTTTTGGTTGGGCTAACTTTGACGAGTAGTGATGGGCTTCTCGTCTGTTTGTGTTCATGTCTGTATAAAATAAATATCTAGCTGAACATTTGAAATTACCTCCCATTTTCATTGCTCTTCATATAAGGAAATATCTCCATACTTCTTAACTCTTCTTGCACAAAGAATATAGAGATCCTTTCAGGATTATTGATAATATACTTTATTCCAACATAGATAACGTGCCATAGGGCTACGCATCATATGCGTTATTTCTACAATTAAGTAAACACTTTTGTTTCTCCACACATGGTGCAGCATTTACCAAATTATATTGCTTAACCAAAGGACCATGGAAATGTTTAACTTGCATACTGACAAGTATATATCTTCCTTATTTACAACTACGTTAAATCAGCATTACGCCTCACCTCACCCCCTCTCTACACCTCCCTCCCCGAACAGTGCTGTCTCTGACATGGAAATAGATATAAAGCTGGAGACACCAGTACCCAGCGTAAGAGAAATTTATGATATTCTAAAGATTTTTTTTTCTATTTAAGTTAAATATGATTTATAACAACAAAGGCTTTACCACAAGAATTCATGTCAAACGGAAATACTACGCGGCATCTGCACTAGATTTATTTCCATAGTTTGCATTTGGAAAGAAATTAGTCACTGACGGAAGTTTAGGGGAACTATTTGACAGTTAGTTTATGAAAGTAGCTTTGGAGACTCGTGACATTCGTAAAGACAGAAAACAAAACTGCTGTCAAAAATGCCTATGTGAGTAGTCATGGCACATGGAATTGACTTAGCCTGTGACATTGGTAACTATATATATATATATATATATATATATATATATACATATATATGCGTGTATATATATATATATATATATATATATATATATATATATATATATATATATATATGTATATATATATATACTTATATATATATATATTCGTGTATATGTATATATATATATATGCGTGTATATATATATATATACATATATGCGTGTATATATATATGTATATATATATATATATATATATATATATATATATATATATATATATATATATATATATATATATATATATATTATTTACGGTCAGCAAATACTGTAGTAGGCTTACCGGTGAGAAAATGTCCCGAGGGTAAGCTAGGTCAGAACAATACTTGACATACGCTCCGACACTGATTAGGTCCGACAAGAGGCTAATCCGTAGTCTTTGTACTATAAAAAAGGAGCCAGCTTTTAAGGTAAATTATTAATAACTAAACTTTTATAGATAAGCCATTTAAGAAAGATTATGTTTATGTCTAACTGTGATTGATGCTATTCGTTCGTATAAATGATCAATATAACTTTTTTTTAAATTTTGTTTTAAATAACCAAATTATTAATGGGTGCCAAAACCCATGTTAAAGAAAGTAGAAAAAATTGACGTAGGAACATTATGAATTATGCGGAGTATTTAACATTATGGAGTATCATTCATAATTCTAATGGACAGTACAGTTATAAAAGTATCGCGTTCCTTAAATGTTTCTTGAGACGTTGACTGTATTTCTATGTGGAACAACTGTATTTATTCAAGGGACCGAACGTAATTTTCAGAAGGAACATACGTTTTTCAGCTACTGTTTCATTAAAAAATTAAGACCCCCCAAGCTCCCCACTCTCCCAAACCCCAGCCCCCAACTTTCTTAATTTGTGCACTCTTACACACACCGACACATATATTCTCTAATAATTACATTCTCTCTCCCTCGTCACAATAGCGCTTATAAAAATACATATTTTGCACAAGTGCAAAACCCTCAGTAAACCGAAAATCTCTCAAAACCGAAAATTAATTTAGTCTCAAGGGTCTTCGGGTTTGAGGGGTTTCACTATATACACGTCCCTGAAGAAAGAAAAACCACACAGGATAAGAGAAAAGAACTTCAACATGTTATTTTCCACGTAATTTTAGCTGGATTGATTACTATTTATGCCAATAATCAAGTCGAACTGACAAGGGTCAATATATTTCTTACAATATGACCCCCCCAAAAAAACAAAAAAAAAAACAAAACAAAAAAAACCCCAAGAATATTGTCTTCATATAGTAACTTACTACTTAATCTTAAACTCTGGTAAAACACTGGTTTTATTTGAACACATTTTCAGCCCGAAAAGTCATTCCAAATCACTCTACCTTTTTTTTTTTTAAAAATATTTGTTAAAGCTTTAATTTCATACTGACAAGATTTACAAATTCAACTATTTTCTTGAATTCACACATAATTGCATAAGACTGATATGAACATGAGGATATTTTTCAAGCCGTAACTAAACAAAGTGTAATCTATACACTCAAACAGCAGCCATACTGAATTAAGCAGGAAATTGTTAAGGGAGTTAACATCGAGCAAGACAATATCTATATATTGTTTTTTCTTCGGGTAAAAATTCAAGGTGGCGCGATACATCCAATAACTCATTCACAATACTTTTCAGTATGAAACCAATCTATAAATACAATAGATCATACTTTCCATAAGAGAACATATGGCATACAATGGTTTAATAATAATAAGAACAAGAACAAGAACAAGAACAACAACAACAACAACAACAACAATAATAATAATAATAATAATAAAATAAAAATAATATATAAATAATAAACATCTAGGAACTAACATTGTTCATGGTGTTCCTTAAAAGGTAATGATAATAATAGCTTTGATTTAAGTTTTGTATAATGCGTTTAAATTTAAAATTTATCAGAGTTAATTTCTGCTATTTTCTGGAATGGCATGAACCATATAATCACCATTAGGAAGGTCATATTAGAATTATCTATCCAAAGAAATGGATATATATAAGACTTGCAAGTGTATAATTCAAACAGATAGAACAAATTGAAATTTCAGCTTAAGATTATGTTGAAAATAGTTCGTATATTTTATAAAATAAGGAATGGTAAATTCTTAAAAAATAAATATTTCTACATTAAGGCATAAGGGTAACTAACAAAACAAAGACCAAGTATACATATAGAACAATACTGACGCACTTTTTTCTCGTATAAACTGTTTTTTTCCTCTCTCTCTCTCTCTCTCTCTCTCTCTCTCTCTCTCTCTCTCTCTCTGCAGTCATTCCGATGCATAAATCCAACATCTTTCTTTCCTAGGTACGTCGTTCCACGTTCCACATCGAACCTTGTCATATGCAGCTCCCTGTCGGTGAAATAGTATCTACCGTTCTGCCATCTGATTGGAGTTAGCTGTAAAAACTAATCCAGTCACATTGCTCGTTCTATTTACCTCGGAAGCTAGTTTGGGACAGTCATTGCGGCCTGCGCTGGCAACGACACATGCAGCATGTCCGTTTCGTCAGTTTTGACCGTTATACAATTTCAGGACTGAGAGTAGGGGTGGGGGTGGGGTAGAGTGTACTGTAGTACCATCATTCCTGTGGAAAATTAGATCGGGGTAAAAAAATACTCTGCTAGACAGGCATTATTTTATTTTTTTTATTTCTACATACGTGGTGAATATAAATGATATCGCGAGAGAGACCCTGAGTATGATTTTTTAGCTTTGAGTTTTCAGTCTGGGTTCAATTTCCCTTCTTCGTGACGAGTGGGCGTGGTATAAATCTTGAAATATGTGACATATAAAGAAGGATTATTTCTCTTCCCACGCAGTAGATCTTTATTAGTCTCGTACCAAATTAATTCGATATTTTGGACAAATGCTACAAACATGCAATAAAATCAGATTAATTTGTCGAAATGTACTTTATGAATCGTGATAACTAATCCATCACTAACCCGCAAAAAGGGTTTCACTTAATATAAAAAAGCCCGTAATTAGTGCCCATTAATGTTACAAATAGAAATAAAGATGGCACGATACAGTGGAAGGGGTGCTAAATGTCGCCATAACTTGTTGCTAAGAAACTATTGTTTGGTTATTAACTTTGTTTACGATACTCTATGTCACAGATAGAAGACATATTATATTCAAATATGCGAATTTTATTGTTTTTACCCCATAGAATTTCTAATTTTATCTCTATGTTTTATGGGTAAAATGATTTTAATAGTATTAATGGATTGTAGCTGCTGCACTACCTTTTTTATGTAAATACAATTTGAAATAAGAAATTTTATTCCCAAATGGATACGCTGGTCCTAAGAGATCGTATTGTTTGAGGGAATTTCTGAGAAGTGCTAATACCAATAACATTATTATACTTTCAAGTACATAAAGCAATCTCATGCAAAGCGACGATTGGATTTTATGGCGTGAATATGTGAGTTTATATAATTGTCGATGTAGCATGTATCTTCACTTTCTCAGATGTTGGCAATCAACATTTGCTTTTTCGAATAAGAATTGTCTTGCGGTAATAAAGACAATCAGTCTTATATTAAGTTGAAGTTTTGTATTTTGTTTTTGTTAGGAGCGCCGAAGTGCATGTTTTCATTTGGTAAAGTCTGATTACAGTTATGATATGAATCCAATACTCTGCCATCCCCTTCATCTTTTTACAAATTACGTGAATCTCATTTAGAAATATGGAAATTATATTATCGAGAATACCATCGGCTATCAAATTAATGAAAGTTTTATTAACGTGGGTGTATAGCTAATATTTTTATCCGTTATTTCTCTTTATTTCTTAAAATGTTTAGAGTTACGCACAAAACACGGGTGAAGATCTGATGATTTCCATTTCTGCAAACTAAACTATCCTTTGATAATTTATATATATAAGTATACATTGCTTGGGAATGTCTGTCACAAAGTTGTAATAGAAAAGGAAATAAATGCGGAACTGAGCATTGAACAGGAAAACACAGAAATTGATTGATTCTTATAATAAACAATACATGAACTAAACATGTTTAAAATAAAAAAGAATATAACATACTCTTTGTTTTACTTGGTCGCTTTAATTATATGGACACACACACACACACATCTGTATGTGTGTATATATATATATATAGCATGCTAGTGGTTTGCATTTCATTAGAAACAACACACACACACTCACATCACATACCTATCTCTCTCTTTATAAATGTATGTATGTATGTATGTATGTATGTATGTATGTATGTATGTATGTATGTATGTATGTATATAAATATATATATGTGTGTATATACATGCGGCTGGTTTGCCTTTCATTAGAAACAAAACACACACACACGCATACACACACACAGCCACATATATTTGTCTTGAATGCCATTTTACTGATATCTTAACTTGTTTAGCACTAAATAGCCAGGACCAATGAAAACATTTTTTTTGCTGCTCCAAATCAGACGCATCAAATGATGAAAACGGAATGAAATGGTTAATATGAAAGTCATCTTTATTGACACTTTTTTGAAATGGTTAATATGAAAGTCATCTTTATTGACACTTTTATGAAATGGTTAATATGAAAGTCATCTTTATTGACACTCTTAGGTTTATTAAAATTTAGCAATCTACGGAAATAGTCAATTGACTAAACATCTAAAGCTTTTCAGCTTCGTATCCGGCTTAATGTTTTGCTTTAATTCATGTACAATTCTAGTTCGAGTATTGTTAATTAATTTAAACGTTTGATCATTGTGATATTTTTGCTTCCTGTATTCATTCTGTTTTCCTCATTTAATTTTTTCTTTAATTCTGTGCGATATTCTTTATTTTCATCTTTCTATTTTCTCGTGAATTCTTTCTGACAGGATCTACATTTACTTCGAATTTGGTTGAACTCAGATACATTTATCACTTCTTGAAATTTTGAACATGTTTAAAAACCCTATTCAAAGTTGCACTGTAATATCACTTGCAATCAATGTATGTTCAAATTTAGATTTGCATTGAATTTAATTTTAAACTTCATTGCAAATAAATGAAAGGTAAACAAAGGAAATATTAAAATAAAAACAAGACTGACAAATAACCAAAGAAAGTTACCTCACAAAACCAAAACGATCCACATAGATTCAAATTTGGTAAACGTTGATATGAATTTGAAAAAGCCAAAATCTAAGCGATAATAGAAAGAACCAGAAGGCTCAAATCATGATAAAATGAAAGAAATTCTAAAAATTCACAAACGACAAACAAGGTCTATTATTTGATTGGTGATGGTATAACTGTGTTAATTTTTTAAAAATTTGGTCTAAAAGCAAAGATGTTTCATCACAAAGTCTACAAAGTCTTTAACATCTAGTTGTAAACGATGCTGGAGTTGAAAGAAGTTAGTCAGCTCAGGTAAGGTGTTCTAGAGAAGCAACACGGTCCGCCGTTAACAATGTACCATCAACTAAATAACAGCAGCAAGATAAAAGCCTGTCTGTATCTTAGAAACCAAAACCCAAAAATGCATTGCAGGTAATAAATTGTACAAGTTTTACAGACAAATGTTGAGTGAAATACACAATAGCATTAACTATGTTTACCATGCAACTCTAGAATCTACTGTTATAGTTGCCTACAACATATTTAATTTAAAGTTTGAGAAGTAAAAAGATCAAGCATTAAACACGGAGATTGAAAAATATGTACTAGTATTCATTTTTAACTTCACAAGTAACTATTTCATGTAGTACATGGGCTTATAAGTGACAAAACTGTTAACACCGTATTAAAAGAAGGAAAAACAAAACAGCTTACTTCCAGATACAGTTGAACCTAATACGTGATTGATTCACAACCTTTACCGCTAGGAAAATTGTTAGGCAAAGGTACATCATTTATTGTGTTTGCTATACAAAAAACAAAAATGAAAACACACTCCCAACCCTCCTCCCCCAAACAAAAAAATAAGCACTAATAAACCAGTGGATAGTTACATTTCTGTTTTCAAAAGCAGGCCAAATGCAAATGTTAAAATTGTCACCGAAGTTGAGGTATTCAGGAAGAATAACATGTCAGGGAAAACGGGTACCGAATACAATTATAACTTCAGCAGGATAGCCTAAAACATCTACAGTCAATAAAATCGTGTCAGAGAGAATGTGTACCAAACGTTCAATCAGCTACCACTCCGAAGTCCATGCTATTTCTTTAATATAAATAAACAAGTGAAAAACAAGTGCACTTATTCAGTATTCTACACAGCAAATAGAGAACCGTCTAAATGTCTCCATTGCAAAAGTTAAAGAGAATCAGAAACGATTTGGTTAAAGAGATCGAACATTATAAAGGTGTTTGAAACACAAACAAACTAGAGGGCAACGTTTTGATTTGCGTAGATACAAAGAAATTGAAAAAATAAATACAAAAAACACCATTGTATTGGAGGAAGGGAGGCCATTGAAGGAAAAAGAAATTTGGGAATAGTTAAGTGCAAAGTTATAGACTGAACATACGCTCTTTAACTCTTGGCTGCTTAAATATCTTCTATACAAATGGAATGTCATGCTACAACCGCACTTTTGAAGAAATAGCTCAACTACTGTTGTGATGGGCTCACTGAGAAAAAGGTACATCTCAACAGTAGAAATGGGCAAGCTATCGATGTCGTTACAAATAAGAGGATTTGTTGAAGCGTATTACAATATTTCCAATGAACTGGGAAACAATATATTTACGTACATAAATGACCAAAACAAATATAAAACAAGTACTATTTTTAATGAGGGAACTTAGTCAGTAGTGTCCCTTTAATTAGATAGGTGGAAGCATGGAACAAAGCGGTCCAACGTTACTTCCGGTTTCTTTCCTGCTTTACAAAGAAAGAAAGAATCGATAGTATCTTCATCTTGTTTCAAAAATGTCTCAATCTTATGGATCCTGGACGTTATCGTCGCTCAGAGAGGAGATAAAAATAAAACAAAAACAAATTAAAAACAAAACGAAAAAAGCGGAGCTAAGTTATCTGAGGGAAAGAAAAAAAAAAGTTAATCTATCGGTAAGCAAATATTAGGCATAATCATTGGCATAATCATTGGCATAATCATTGTCATAATCATTGGCATAATCATTGTCATAATCATTGGCATAATCATTGGCATAATCATTGTCATAATCATTGGCATAATCATTGTCGAAAATGGTAAATCACATATTCAATTAAGACTGTCAGAGTATTATTATCATCATTATGAAAACTGTGTATTTTTATTTAAAGAGCTGAAATGGTGGATTCTAATTTATTAGCTAAAGAGACATGTAGGAAACAAGTTGACAATAAGTTAACAAGTATTGGACAGAGTGGTGAGGAAAGAGCTGACAAAATCTCAGAACTACAAACAAAGATTGGTGACAACAGAAGAATATTATAGATTCACATACATTGTTTCAGCAGAGATTCATGCCTTATCCGGTGTTGTGCAGATAATACGGGCGGTAAGAGCAAAACCAGGTGAGATGCTTAACAGTCAACAATATTTACAGCCAATGGCAGAGGATAAACAGTGGGATAGATGCTTTAAATAATATAAGAAAATCTTGAAGATTATAACACTTTTCAATCTCAGCTGGAACAATTACAGAATAAATTGAATAATGAAATCCAACAAAAGAAAAAAAACAAAAACCTAATGAATGATTTAAGCACCAAATGTAATTACTTGGACAAACAAGATAATTGATAGCACTAACAAATTCTCTGAGGATCAGAAGAAGAAAAATGTAACCTGGATACCCAAAAAGAAACGGGACGTCAAAAACAACATAGATATTATTGAAAGGACGATTAAAGCTATGAATAACACTTACTATTTATCTTTTAGAGAGCTAAATTGCAAAAAAAAAAAAAAAAAAAAAAAAAAAAAAAAAAATTGTTACATTCACTGAATCTTACAATAAGCTACATGCCGAGATAAAATAAACAAAAACAGACACGAAGCAATATGTTGATAGAGACATAGCTAATAGCATCCTTGAGGTGCAATGTTCTATTGAAAAAAAGACACACGAAAAAATAATGAAAAGAAGATTTAACTGATTGGAACAAGAATTTACAACAAAAACAGACGCTTTCAAAACTCAAGTAGATTAAATAAAACTATTGTAATAAAGTGGTTCAATTTGTAGAGTTAACACCAAAATTTATAGAGATTTAATCGTCAAAAACAATATAAATGTTAATGAAAGCGCGTTTAAAGCTATGAAAACCAATTAATATTTATCTATTTCAGATTTAAGTTGCAAAATGAAATAATTAATAATGGTACATTTGCTGAATCTTTCAATAAGCTACATGCCGCGATACAACAACCAAAAACAGAGGTATGTTCATAGAGACACAATTAATAGCATCCTTGTGGTGCAAGATTCTATTGAAAAATACAGACATACATAAAAAGTATGAAGAAAAGATTTAACTAATTTGGAACAAGAGTTTACAACAGAAACAGATGCTTTCAAAACTGAAATAGATTTTAAAAATATTATTGCAATAAAGTGGTTTCATTCCTATGGTTAAAAGCGCCCCCTGCCGCAAAACATAAAGATAAAAAAAAATATACAAAATATTTGAAAAATATAAAGATAATAAAAAACTGAATTGAACATGGAAAGGAGCATGAAGAATTTGCATTTGATGTTGGAATCAATGAATTATAAAAGGAAATTAATGACAAGAAAAGAGTTTAATGAAAGCGAAACACAAAATGAAATGACTGGATATATTATATTGACTCACAAATTTCGTATTGTTCTTTGCCAGGGATATCTGGATGGTATCGCTTTAAGTGTAAAGGTAAGAGATGTAGTTTCGATTTCTAAAGATGTAATGCCATCTCGATTAGAGCGTGGTAAAATTGCACCACAATTTTATGGATGTTGGACGTATGCAACTACACCTCAGACATTAGTTAACAGTCATATATTTAACGCTATCACGTTTTCCTGAACACAAGCTGCACACAATAGATTTGATAGAGCAATATGCCATCCAAGAAAAGAAAACAAGAAATAAGGCTTATGCACAATATTTGTCAACATGCGCATTGAACCTGTGAGACTTTGGATTTTTCTATTGTTGTTTACTCATTAAAGGTTATAAAAAAATATGGATCTAATCTTTACAGTTTAAACAAATGACATACATACTATCTAGCAGAGAAAAATGTTTTAATAACTGGATGCAAACACAAAGAAGGATATAATAAGCCAGGGTGTAAAAAAGCAAAACAAAACAAAACAAAACAACAACAACAATAACAACAACCACAACAGACCCCCCCCCCCAACAAATAAAAATCTGGCAGCAGTATCAATATTTTTAGCCTTTACGAGAATTAATTTTGTATAATAAATTAAATATATCATAATGAATAATTATTGGGGAAGCAAAAACTAATTGTCTAGCAATTTCTGGTTCAATTTATTTAGTCGAGATGAAACTGAAAGAGAAAGAATCAGGCATGATAAATAATAGAAAAATTACAAAGAAAAAAAATGGCAGAGTTCAGTGAAAACAGGGTACAAACCAATGGATTACTTGTGTGAAAGATTGAGAGATCAAAGTTTGGTGATACAGTACTTGAAAAACCTGGATGATGCTTTTCCCCTATACAGATTTATCTATGTAGACATGATTTGAACGATCCTGATGATAGTAAAGCTAAAGTTGAAAATGTTGAGTACATTTTTTTTAGCCTATAAATAGCATAGCTTGTACCACTACATATATAGCCACGTAAGGTAAATACGTGACTCCTCATAAGCAGGAAAAGATACAGGAAGGAGTCGAATACCTGAACCAAACACACCATTGTAACACATACACCCAGATGAACATTAAATCTAAACACACACTACAGATTGCAATGCCAATCTAAGCCCAAATATATTGATTGTGCCAAGTTGCTACTTTCACTCGTTTGATTTAAAGGTAAAGGAGATGCTACTAATGGAGTACTGAACAAATTTAGGTACAATATTTGTAAATATCTCATCCTGTGGAAATGATGATAGTTTCAAGTTGAAAAACAAATATGATTCAACAAGGAATTATGAATGATAAATTGAGAAAGTTACGATCAAGGGCTGGTAATTCACAGACTTTAGGCACGGAATTTATCTAATTTATATTGTATGGTATAAAGTTTAGAATACGACTTGACTTTTAAATACTAAAAGATCATTGTCCACTGTATGTTTCCTCATGATTTCAGAGTGAACATAATAAATGGGTTCTAGGACAAAATGGTAGCGGACAAAATGGTACGGACAAAATGGTATGGACAAAATGTTACGTGGACATAATGGTATTGGACAAATTGGTATGGATAAAATGGTGCGGACAAAATGGTACGGACAAAATGGTGTGGGACAAAATGGTACTAGGATTAAATGGTATGGACATAATGGTATGGACATAATGGTGCGGACAAAATGGTACGAACAAAATGGTATAGGACAGACAAAAAAAATTAAATATTATACATATATTAAAATATTTACGTAAAAAAAAATTCCACCCCAAGAAAGAAAAAAAAACAACGTATATTTCTTGATCACTATTATATATGCCTGTAATCTGTGGTATATATAAACAGTAAACAGTACTGCGCAAAGCTCATGTAAAACTATCCTCAGGGCAGGTTTATACACCTGTTTTAGAGGCAATTAAAAGGTAAGGCGGTCAGAGATAAACAGCCACCTTTCAGTGATTTACTTAATTTAAGGTTAAGTACATACATCAAAGAGATGTGTGTTGAAGAACAAACTGATTGCATTGAATGAGAATGTTGAAGCCATCTTTATTAAAGCGGCACCGTTTCTTTGAGAATGTTGACGCGACCTTTTTTAAAGTTTGTGATCAGCGGCAGCGTTTATTTGAAGTCGGATTTTTACTCCGTATATAAAATGGAAAAGTGTACAAGTGTGATTCATTTTATCGATCAAAGTATCAAAGTGAACTGTGCGCTAATGACTGGGGTGCCTTAATTTTTGTACTTTGAATATAAAACAAAAAACAGTTACATATCATTTTAAGAGGACTTTATTATCTTGATTATTTAATTTTTAAACTTGTTAAATTTTGTCATCATGTTAGAATATGTTACTTCTCAAAAAGGGACTCGCAACAAAATTGGCGCGAAAACTACAACAGGAGCAGCATAGCACTCAACTTCATCGTCGTCAACTGGAACTGGGAGCAACAACCGGAAAGAACAAGAAAACATATGTTCGCATCAACGAAGCACTTCACACCATACTGGTCGATTACAATAACCGAGATCCGGTTACATATTTGGGAGATATTGCTAGAGTGCTCAATATAAATGTTATCTGACTGCGACTAGGTAAAAATAGTTTGACCTCATATGATAAATTTTATTTGAGTATGCCTTGGATGTGTGACATTTGTTAGTTTATTTTTTCTATTTCTAAAATATTTTATAGTGTCAGAGGTATTGTACTTGTCTTTTGTCATGTAGCTTTATAGTTTGCGCTTTATTTTTCTTGAATTGCTTTTTTATTTTTAAATTTAAAACAATTGCTTGTATAAGTAATTATTATAAATCATCCATGGTCAGTTCACAATAGCAGCATATTAATGTTATTTAGTAAAAACTTGTCTGTTTTTTTACATTGCGTATTAATAAAATTGTAGTCGTACCATTTTGTCCATACCATTTTGTCCGTACCATTTTGTCCGCACCATTATGTCCATACCATTATGTCCATACCATTTAATCCTAGTACCATTTTGTCCCATACCATTTTGTCCGTACCATTTTGTCCGCACCATTATGTCCATACCAATTTGTCCAATACCATTATGTCCACGTACCATTTTGTCCATACCATTTTGTCCGTACCATTTTGTCCGCTACCATTTTGTCCCGCCACCTAATAAATGCAAAGACCTCTGAGGTGATATATATTTGTAATCAGGGCTATCATTGGAAATCATTTGTCCGCAGTACAATTCGATTACTTTGAAATTGCTTTGCTCAGTCGATAAATGACAAAAACAGAAAGAAAATTGCTTTCTTTTATGACTACACATGGACATTGCAGCCAATACAACTTTCACACACTTGATACTCCCAGAATGAGTTTAAAGGTTCTACTGTGATGTAACAAAAAAAAAAAAAAAAAAAAAAAAAAAAATCGTACTACTCTGTTATTTGTTATGATTAGACCAGACAACCTCTTTTTGGACCCAGTTTAGTAATCAATAATTTTCGTCTGGAAGTTTTGTTGGTGAAATTTAGGGTGCAGAGCATTTAACAATCATGATTGAATAGACTTTGATTAAACTGTATTAGTAATAAATTTTAGATGAGTAAATGCGCCATGTTGACACACAATTTAAACCAATCAAACTAGCTTTAAGTCATAGAATTGTTGTAAAATCAGTATTGGTGATTGGACAAAAGTAAAACTTTTTTATAAAGGACTTGCTTGAAAATGTTAGGTTTGTAGTGGTCTTTTATAGCAAAGTAAAAACGGCAAAGGAAACTATTTTAATTGAAAATAATCTCATTACAGAGTGCGAACAAAGCGCAATTGTAAATAAGCTAAAACAAAACCGAAGAAACAAACTTTTCATGCTTCTTCAATTTCCTGCAAACTGATTAACACTAAGTCATCGTCAAAAATATTTCTCGTACGAATGATAAATCTTTGCTGATATTTGAAAATTATATTTTCATTCGCACATATTTTAACTGTTTATCTTTATCTGGTATTTTCGATTTGTGGTTTACCAAATACAGCGTTATTCATTAATCTGAAGAAGTCTTTCTCGAAATTATTGTTAGCTTATTGCTTTATGCTTGCCTTCCGTTCAGTGCAGTATATTTGTTCACAGAAGATAATTGTACATTTCTTTCTCACGTTTTAACCTACATGTATGTCCAGCTTCAAGTTTCTGCAATATTTCTCTTTGTTTCTCAATTTATATAATAGTTTCATACAGTTGGTCTTGTACCCTTGTAGTCATGTATCAGCTACTTATGTAACTCATGCAAGTGTAAGATAATCTACAAATTCACTTCCAGAATACAACGAGTATCACTTTCATCTGGTATTTCCATCAGATTTCCTCTTCTCCTGCCTTGCATCATTTGCCCATCATTTTTACTGGCATGTATTGGCTCATAGCCGAGTCGTAAAGATATTTGGCAATTATTGCTTATAATGAATGACTTTGACCCCTCGTACACCTACACACTATCATTATCTTGCCATTTTTGTCCCTGTGGTAGTCAAGATTTGCTTTGTAACATTACTTCGACCATTCATTCTTCTTTCAATCACCAAGAACGTTTCATATTCTGATGAAAGTTCAAGTTATTCACCTGATGTCCTTAAAGTTTGCCTCATTTGCTAATCCAGGTGCAGTATGGTAACATGATCTACTTTATATTATTTTCATGCAGATATTACGAAATTTATAATAAATGTCTTAGAACATTAAGTCTTTTTTCACATGATA